>PVKP010010644.1:29632-64147 GCA_004027715.1 Plecturocebus donacophilus
GCCTGGCCCAGATTCCACTTTCAGTGTTCTTCAGCGCCATCTAAAGATCAGTATATGGGAGGAATCAGGTCAGGAGATAGAAACAGTCCCATGCAGAGGTGACTGGATTCTTCCCCGGCTTGCAGCATGAGGTGCGCCTACCAGCTCCTGGAGCAGGGCCTGGCTCCGCGAGGCTGTCAGGGACCAGCTGCTAAGGAGTTCTCAGTTTTCCTTTGGTTTGACCAGTGACCTCAGTGCTGAAGAGAGGGCCACTGGTGATGTTGCTTCTTTAGCCCTAGCCCTCAAGGCTCTCCTGGAGGTCCAGGCAAGCATGGGGGCATGGAAGGGATTTGGGAAGAGGATTCAGGCCTGCCTGCACCAGTGCAAGCCTGGCCACTGCGTGGTGCAGCCCCTGGTCCCCAGCAATGCTGCCTTCACACTCCCGGGCCCCCCTGGGCCCTCACCTCGGGCCTCTGCCGGCCTGGCTTTGCCTCTCGCTGCAGGCCTGGCACAGGCAGTAGGATTTACCATTTCCTCTTCAGAATAAAGAGCATGCTTTCTGATCAGTGGTAAATAAAGAAATAACTTTGAAAATAAAAAGAATAAAGAGCAATTCTGAAATTACACATTTTATTGACGATTGTGATAATTTAGCTTCTGGTTAATTGAAGTTTTACGGTAACCATTACTTTTACCTCCATGAGCCAGTGGAGGAAAAAGAAATTTTGTTTAGTTATGGGTTCTGGTTAGCTGAGTTTAATTGACATTTTATTGTCTTGACATATTTTTCTTATATTCTTCCCAGGGAGATGCAGTTAAAGACCTGATGCTTCGCTTTCTGGGTGAAAAGGCTGCAGCGAAGAGACAAGTCCTAAATGCCAGCTCAGTGGAACCATCTTTTGTTGGATTGAAACAGCTAATCGTAAGTAACAATGTGTTTGATTTCAGTGTTGTTTTGTGATAAGTCCTGTCTGCCTTCGTAATATTTTCTCTAGAAGTTAATTACTTTGAATATTATTCAAAGCTCTTGCACAGAAGCAGAATTTTGTTGTAGATGCCAGTCCTGTGTACCAGAAAGCATCATATTAATACATGGATACTTCTAAGCCCAGTTAGTTAAAAAGCCATTATTGGAAATGATCAAATTACTCAAAGCAGCATATACTTTGATGGAGTACGCTTCATCAGATATAATGGAGATAAATGATTTGTGTTCATATTTAAAATGTATTGCATTTCCTGCATTTTTTTTGTAGTAAGTTTATTATTGAATGGGTAGATTTCTGAACATTTTTAAGCTTTGTCATGAATTCTGTAAGTAGGTTTTTAAAATTCATTAATACTGGATCACCACTGCTATACAGGTTGATTTGTTTCCAGTGAATTTTTAATCTTAACGGCAGCTATAATCATGTTGGGTAGCTTTTCTAGATTAAGGAGAAGATACTGGAAGTTTGTCGTATATGTTTCCTTCAGGAATCCTAAGGTAGCCATCGGGTAAGTCCTCTGAAATGAGAGCCCCATCTCACTGAATCTCACCTCCCCAGTGTCGTCTCGTTAGGAGGCTGTGGAATTGCTCCGCCAGCTCATCCAGATGGATGCGAAGAGTGGACTTAGCAAGAGCATGGCTAAGGGGTTTGGAAAGTGAGGTCCTTGGTTTTGGGAATAAGTCCCAGCGGCTGTCTGAAACTCATGTTGAAATGCAGCGCTCGCCCTGACCGTTTAAGCGGCATGTGGTCTGGACTCACTCCTGATTTGGGTGAATAATCTGGAGGATGTATATTCACTTTTCAACCTTTGAAAGAGAGAATGGAGTTTCCTGCTTCACTTACTTTTCCAATAGTTCCCTATCTTGCTTTTCTCAATTGTTACTGATTCTTCTGCAACAGGCTTCAGATTTCACCTATTTTAAGCAAATTTTAGTTCCTAAAGATATAATAGTTGAAAGGTTTAGAAATTTCTTGAGGATTAAATTTCGTAGCCCATTGAAATGACAGGTGAGGGTTAGCCTCGTTAGCCTGTGAACTAAAACAGAAAATGAAAATGTTTTCAAGTTTGTTTTGGGGTAGCACATGGCCCAGTCTCAGCTCAGAGGTGCCTGTCTTTGTGTTAAAACAGTGATACGTAAATCACTTAGTTGCACAAAGACTTTACAGTGAAATTCAGGATAAGACAATCCCAGTTCCTTTTTTATTGCATCACCTCTGCCTCTAATTCGGTATTTGAAAGTGAGGTCTAGCTTGTCCCCATTCTGCCAGGAATTACGGGTGTTTGTGAGGCAGGAGTTGTAAGCCAGAAGCACAGGAGAGGAGTGGTTTCTTCATCTTTAACAATAGGATTTAGCAAAGTAACAACACTTTTTTCTTAATTGACTAGTTCTCTTAAATTCAGACACATCCTTATTATGTGTGGTTTTGTGACTTATATGCTACTTTAGAAGCTTTCCTGGGTTCAGGATGGGTTGGGGGCTGCCTGCTGCACTGACCAGGCCGCCTGGAACCCCTTTGCCTGGGGCCTGGCGCCCGGCTGTGATGACCCAGATCGCGGATGTGTGAGCCTTTCGGAAGCACAGGCCGGGGCTGTGCTCTGCTGTGATATCACGCAGGGACTTCGTGCCCTGGGTTCCTGGATTTTCTAGTCCCTCTCTTTTGATTTGAAACTTCGCTTTGACTTTCCACTTTCTAGTGTTCTATTGTCAGCAGCTCTCTTACTTCCTAAGAGAGCCTAAAGGGAAAAAAATTGGAATCCTCCCCATTTTACTCAAAAGTTAGTTTCTTCTATCTTCTTCTCAGTCTTGATTGTTAACTTCCTTTGATCCCTGATCTTTTTCCCAAAAAACCTTTTTTGAAGTCTTGCCCAAAAACCCTGTTTTTGAGAAAGTACCAAACGTTGGCAAAGCACCCTTAGTGACTTGGATTTTATCCTGACTTCATTATATGCATGAACTGGGAGGTGACATGTCATCAGTGTCAATAACAAATGCTGTAACTTGTGGGGGGAAACAGAGCCAACCTAAGAAAATTAAAAATCTGTAATAAACACCGTGACAGTCAGGAAGCGTCTGTCTCATTCACCAGTGCATCTGAGGACCCAGCACGGTTGGGCACAGAATGGGTACACAATAAAGGGATGGGGGCTGAAGAGAGAACAGGACCCCCAGGCGGTAAGCTACTCTTTTGATAAAGAAGTAGCCTCAGAATGTTGGGTTTAAAGAAATAGAGAAGGAGCTCATGCAAAAGGATAGAGTGGGGGTGGTTTCCAGTGGAGGGCACAAAGCGTAAGAAGAAATGAAATCACAGGAAGATGAGTCTGGAGAGAGAGGGAACATTTCTTCTTCTGCCGTGACAGAAAAGGAAAGGAAGGCGATAGGAATGAAAATCAAATCAAGCACATTGTCAAACTGTGATTCTGAGAACCCCAGGGCTCCAAGGAGGGGCCTCAGGTGACTGGCCATGGCCTGGGAAGGTGACTTGGTAGGGCCAGAGTGTCACGCGGAGCATTTCAGCAGGGTCTAGTCTATATGTAAGTCTCTCTTGAGGCTTCTTTTTCTGGGGGGTGGGGGGAATGGTGGATGAATTTTACTATTTTAAAAAGTTTGGAAAACTAATATAGTCCAAAATCCTCACTTTGTGGATTAGAAAACTAAGATCTACAAAGGTGTAGAGGTTGACCTTAAACAAACGTCCTGCCTCCTGTTACCAGCGTCCCTTACGTAGTCCTCACGGCCCGGCGAAGAGCTCAGTTGCTGGTGGTGGTTTTGCTCGTTGACTACTTCCCACCAAACGACTTCATATTTCTCAACCGTCGGATCTGTGTGCTGTGGGAATTATGCCTTGCCATGCCGTTTCTAGGGTGGGTGGTATCCAGGAGTAGGATTTGCCCATGAGAAGACCTTGTATCTGATGGAATTGAAACAAACAAGTTCTCAATTGTGTTTCTTTGTGGGTATTCATTGAGCAAACACATACTAAGCCTCTTCTCTTTCAAGCAATAACAGTAAAGGTTGCTAAGATAGGGCTCTTGGTCCGTGAAGTTCTGCCTTCTTAAGCATTTATGATATTTACTCAGATTTAGAAGTGCCACTCTGTTATTATTTTTAATTTATTTGTCACTGACTTGAAACTCATATGCTGTTTTTAAAGGAAGTATAAATTCCGGATTCACACATTTATTCTAACTCTTGTGATTCTTCATCAGTGTCTTCAGACACAGACACAAATTCAGCTGCACTCCCAACCTCCGACAGTGAAATTCCCCTTTTCTCCCCCCATGCCCTGCATCGACTTCCAACAGAGAAGCTGCTGGTACCGCATCTTGAATACCAGTTCCACAAGGCTGGGTCTCTAACTGGTGGGAATCCTGAGAGCTCCAGCATGCCCCAGAGCAGGGTTCCCAGCTGTTCCCCACCTCGCAGAGACCGAAGGACCCTTCCAGAGTCAGAGAAGCCAAACCCTCCCCTGGGGCGCTCTGTCTCCTTCTTCCTCTGTACCACGCTGCCCAGGCTGTGGAACTGTCACTCACGTGATCACCTAACATGCAGAAGTCTTTACTCATTAACTCGGAATCACCTAACGTGCAGAAGTCTTTACTCATTAACTCAGAGTAACTGCAAAAACCCAGCAGAGACCCTCTCCTCAAATTGAAGCGGGAGATGATCTCAACTGTAGGTGTTTGGCATATGAATGCTTCAGGTGGTCTGTGAGCACTGGAAACTGTATGGTCCCCCAGTAGCCTTCTTCCCAACATCTTTTACTATATTTACAGTAGTGCATTCTCAAAAAGGTAAACAAGCATCACTTGCTTAGGGGTTAGCAGACTTTTCACACATCACACTAAGTTTAAATATGAGCAAATGTCAGTCGAATGCCACCGAAGTGATTCTGTAATTATTTCTATGATTGGAAAGCTTTGGAGAGAGATGGAGATACTCTTTTTTTTAAAGGAGGAAAAACAGCTGATTTGTAAATGTCTGTATCCTTTATAATTTGCTAACGCAGTTATAGATCTCCAGGGTAGCTGTTTCCCCAGCCCATGCTCTATTCCCAAGGATGTGGGCGTGGCCCCCTCAATTTGGCCACAGAAAAGCAGCTGTGATGCGTAATCCTGAGGCAGCAGCTGGACTGGCAGCCTGGCTGTGCTTTATAATAATGGGTTTAAACATCGCACACAAAGCCGTGCATGTTAATCGTAATTAATTTTTTCTGCAGGCTACTTTTTACCCTCTTTGATTCTTCCTGTTATTAATAAATATATACACTGGTTTGATGTCTTCCTTACATTGGAAATACTTGAGCCCATCAGAAACTTTATTAACAGGCCTAACATGAGAGCTTACGTAAGGTGAAATATGTATTTATGAAAGGATCTTTACCTTGCCCTGGTATTTTAATTCTAGTATGTCCTAAAATAATTCCTGTTGTCTTTAAGGCAGCCGGGAAAGGGTTTCTGAATTATCTTCCTAAGTTATGTCAGAAGTTCCTAAGATTGTAGTTTACAGGGAAATGGATGTCACTGCCTGGGAGAAGGACATTTTAATCACTTTAATGGTATCATAGAGACAATAATTCCCTTTTGAGTCTTAGATGGGGAAAAGTTATTTACATACTATTAGTTACTTGAGTGATTTTTATGAGACTGTTTTTCTCATCATTTGGAAATTGTGTAATGCCTACGTTCAGTTTTTCGAATAGACCCTGTATCGTATTCCCAGTAAAAAATGCAAAAGTAATACTGATCTAAAATCTTTATCTCATATCAAACTAACTTGATTGTTAGAATTCTACATGTCGAGTACATAATCGAGATTATTGTAAGATTTCCTTCACAAAGTTTAAAGTTTTATGTGGTATACTTTAGATTCTGATTTTAAAAATAATTTCTTTGCTTCATATTTCTTACATCTATCATTGAAAATGGAGGAGGGCCACTGGGAAGGAGAATAAGGTGGAAAATAACAAGAAAAAATAGGAAAAACCACACTAAGAAAATAAGCAATGATAATTTCAAATAGCAGGCAGCGTGCGATTATAAGAAGTGGCTGTGGCTCTCACGGTGGCCACAGTCACATCCCTTTTGGAAGGAAAAGAGTGCCTGGCATTAGAGCACGACGCTGTGCTGGTCCCTCCTGGCCAGTCTTCCCCTCTCCAGCATTTGTCCGTAAACCAGGAGCCCTGGCTCTGCTGGTTCCACGTCACCTCGCGGACAAGTCTGAAGATCAGAAGGCTGAGGCTCTGCTCTGCCCAGGCTGGCAAAATAAACCCCCGAACACCTGTGTGCTTGACATATGTGGCCAAGGAAATGCCTACTGTACCTCCAGTGGGAGGTTTGCACCAGGAGACACGCTAAAGAAGAGAAAAACTGACAAGCCTGTCACACTGGCAGCACCAATTGGTAAAGGTATGCAGCACACATTGTTGATGGGAACGTGCATTGCCTTGCAGAGCGATTTAACAATAGCTAATAAGGCTGGACACAGTGGCTCATGCCTGTAATCCCAGCACTTTGGGAGGCTCAGGTGGGTGGATTGTTCAAGCTCATGAGTTCAAGACCAGCCTGGGCAACAGGGCGAAACCCCATCTCTACTAAAAATACAAAAATTAGCCAGGCGTGGTATCATGCCTCTGTAGTCCCAGCTACTTGGGGGCCTGAGGCAGGGGATCACCTGAGCCGTGGGAGATCAAGGCTGCAGTGAGCCGTGATCAGGCCACTGCACTCCTGTCTGGGTGACAAAGTAAAACCCTGTCTCAAAAAAAAAAAAAAAATTAAACTAGAAAAAAATGCTAATGAAGTACATGCCTTGTATAACCTTTGACTCAACAATCCCACTTTCAGTTATATACTTTAGAAAAACTCTTGTACATGTGTGTAAAAAGACATATTCAAGAATGTTTGCTGCCATATTGCTAGTATTAATTCGGCAGAATTGTATTAAAAACCTTAATATTCAATAGCCAAAAGAAAATACATTATATGCAATCAATTAAAATTCTTTGGAGCGATTGAAATAAATGAACTAGAGCCACATTCATCAGTATGGATGACTTTCAAAAGCAATACAAGCAAATCAAAAGTCCACCTACAATGTACAGGCTTCTATTAATTTTTGAAAACAGGTCAGTAATTCCTTAGCCCCTTCTGTGAAATCCAGAAACCTCTGAAAATCAAAAATGATTTTGGGCAGCAGAATCTGACCTGACCAGACCCACTTGGTGCCACCCTGAGTATCGGGCATGTGAACCTGTTCCCACACTCGCCTCTGTTCCGCCCTGCCCAGCCAGGGGCAGCCTCCTGTTGGCTGTGCTCCCCTTCCTGAGGCTGCACTGCTGTCCTGCAGCCCAGTCCCCTCTGGTGCAGACTGGCTAAGGGCCTCCCTCTGTCACCAAGCCCTGGGAACATCACTGTCCCTTGCTCGCAACTTTGCAAAAAAAGTTTCTTCCTAAGACTCTCTTCAGAAATTCCTGTGACCATGCAGTAGCCCTCATGTCGGGGGACCTGGCAGGCCCCCGACAAAGGCTATGATAGCAAAGCCTAACTTCAGTGAGTGGAGAAAGTTATGGTCTCAGCTGATCTCCTTGGGCATGAACAAAAATATTCTTGTGTCTAGAAATGTTTTTGAAATACAAAGTAAACTTGACTACAGCCAAATAAATATTTTATATTCTCTTTTCAGGAAAAAAAAAAAAAAAAACACCATTTGGGAAAATATAAATTGTAAATGGCAAACTTTTCCAACATAACTTGTGTTTTCTTCCCTTTTTTTCCTTTAATGTTTTTCTAAATTGTTATACAAAGAAAATCTGGCTAGGTGCGGTGGCTGATGCCTGCAATACCAACACTTTTGGGAGGCCGAGGCAGGGGAATCAACTGAGTCTAGGAGTTCAAGATCAGCCTGAGCAACATAGGGAGACCCCCGTGTCTACAAATAATTTGAAAATTAGCCTGATGTGGCAGCACGCACCTGTAGTCCCAGCTACTCGGGAAGCTGAGGTGGGAGGATCTCCTGAGCCCAGGCAGTCAAGGGTGCAGTGAGTCATGATCACATCACTGCACTCCAGCCTAGGCAACAAAGCAAGATGCTATCTTAAAATAAAAAAAAAAAGAAAGGAAAAGGAGAAGGAAAAAATCATCTTTCTGTTCCCTCTACTGATGTGTCAGACTCTCACACCAGAAGATGATCTCCATCTAAATTAGAGATGAAGGGGCTCTTCAGTGACCTCTGTCCTGACTTGCGGTGGGAGCCCTCCCCAGCTGAGGTCTGAGATTGGGTCTGGGCCTTGCCCCTTTGCTCCCCACGCTGTGTCCTCCAACAGGTCAGCCAGCGCCGAGCCCTCTGCGCCTCCACCCAGAAGATGCAGGTGGAAAGGCTGCTCAGACTGTGCCGCATGCTCTCTTGTGTTACTGTCTTAGGGAACTGGGTTGTTTTGACTCCTGGAAAATTGGCTCTCAGGTTGGTGTAAGTTTGTATAGATAGGACTACATGTCATTTATAGACCAATCGCTATTAACCAGTAAATTGCTTGGTCTAATAGTACACACTTAATCAATAGCAGCAATTATCCAAGTAAATCTTTCATCTTCAGTCATCTGTGGGAAAATTATATTGGGAGAAACTGTAACAAGGACATAAACATTTGTGCTTTCTATTTTCAGTCAGGAAAGAAGCCACTTTTTAAAAGATTTACATTTCTCAAAAAAAATGAATAATTAAGATTGTGAGGCTTTTGCTTTATTTTTAATAGTTGTGATCTAGTATGAGACAAAGAAAACAAGTCCTAGAATATGAAATGATAGCAAAAGGTGAAAGCTTTTTATATGTTTTACTATTTTTAATCATTTATGGAGTACTTTATATTTGCAGAGTCCTTGCAAATAACTTTATTGCACATGTAAGTGTTTTATTGGTGGTGAGTATCTATACATAGTGGGTATAAACTGAGATGGGAGCCTTTACTGTGGAGTATTTATTACTTGTTTAAAACATATGTAAGTATCCATAATCAGATTTTCCAATTTATATGTTTTTGTGCCCACACAAATTCTAATTGCCTTTGAGGTCCAACAAATAGATAATAAATTGAGTTCACTGGGCGTTGTATGGCATCAGAGAATTGAAAATCAGGAGATTCTATATTTACTATATTGAAATCCTTTTTATTTTTTCCAGAAAAACCCAAAAACTTTGCTTATGCTTTAGCGGCTGTGCTTAGTAGTGACTTACAGCTTCCATACTTGTTGTAAAAATGCTCTATTATTTCAAACAGCATGAATTTGGTTCCTGCATATCAAGCACTGTTCTAGGTACAGAGATGGGGTAGGGATCATCCTTTCTGAGGCTGCCACTGTGTAGACAGCAGTGGACGTGCACACGGTTGGTTTCTAAAAGGCCAGGACATCAGAGCCCTATCTGCCTGAGTTTAATTCACAAACTCTTTTTTCATTTTTTAATTCACAAGACTCTTTTTTCCTGTCTTCACAAATAGCAAGTTTCTGTATCAAAAAGAGAAAAGAAACATTGAAAAACATTGCTTATATAACCACTGTTCTTTTACATTTTAGTATATATGTATATACATATCTGTATCTATACAATACATTGTGTGCATGTATGAAGATGAATGGATATACATATTTGCATATATGCTATGTACGAAATTCATATGCCTCCAACAGTTTGTGTCTTTTTTTTTTTTTTTTTTTTTTTTTTTGAGATGGAGTCTCTGTCGCCTAAGCTGGAGTGCAGTGGTGCAATCTCAGCTCACTGCAACCTCTGCCTCCCGGGTTCAAGCAATTCTCCTGCCTTAGCCTCCTGAGTAGCTGGGATTACAGGCATGTGCCACCATGCCTGCTAATTTTTGTATTTTTAGTAGAGACAGGGTTTCACCATGTTGGTCAGGCTAGTCTCGAACTCCTGACCTCATGATCTGCCCATCTCAGCCTCCCAAAGTGCTGAGACTACAGACATGAGCCACCGCGTCCAGCCCCAGTTTGTGTCTTTTTATTATTTATTATATATTTAGCATTTCTCCATATTAAAGGATCTTTTAAAACATTTTAATAGCTACATAATCTGAAGTTGTCATAAATAATCTTAGGATGAACTCTCTGAATTTTTGGAGGAGAATCACAAGGTCGAAGAGTATGGCCACTTTGGAGGCTGTTGATAAACACTGCTCATGGTCGTTCAGAGGGTCATTCCTGATCTCGTTTTCCGCAGCACCTGAGCGCACTTGCTGTGGCATCTCCTTGCTTACTCTGACTTGTATCTTTTTAAAAATTTTTTAATTTCTAATTTTTTAGGCTAACGATGGCATTTGCTTTTTAATATTTTTACTTGTGAAGATCAACTCACCAGTGAGTTATAATTTGCATTTCTTTGATTACTAGTGTGGTCAAGCATTGTTTTATTCTTGTACTATCTTCTTGTAGTGCTTTGAACTTACTGTCCATTCCACAGTTGTTTGTGCATGCCAAGGGCCACACTAACGAAAGGCTTTTAGAAATTAAAAAGCAATGCATCGAATGAGGCCACTGCCCCAAAGGAGCCAAAGGACAGACAGGAATTAAGAACAGGAAGGTTTCGCCATGAGCAGGAGAGGCTCCGTGAGAGCAGGTTTGAGGTTGCTTTGCAGGGTACTCATCTTGCAGTGAGCAAGTGCAGGTGAGCTCTGACTGGAGGGGAGGTGGGAGCGGTGGCGTGGTGTGAGGACTCGGTGACATAGGGCGGCCAGCTGAACCTTCATCCAGAACGATTCACTGTCATCTGCAACTCCAGGGTGGCCAGCTGAAGACTGGGCCGTCATCTGTTCTAAGTCGTTGATGGAATGGTGTCTCCCACTGCCTGTGCTGTTTAGACCTGGTCTAAACTTAGAACCTTGATGAAATTAGAAATGCCTTTCACACAAAGGTAGCCAAATAAGTTGAGAAGTACAACCTGAAAAGGCCCCACTTAGCCATGAGTATTGGACACAAATGTGAGTTGTATTACCACAAAAGTAAGGAAAATGCAGCTTATACAGAGATTCTGTTCATTTGCTATGCAAAATAAATGGTGGTCTTTGCTGCCAAAGACCCTTCCAGAAGAAAACAGCTGAACAATTTTAGTGCAAAGGGACAACTCCAGGTTACTGGTAGAACTTTATTATTTACAGTTTCTCCTCTTAACTGTTCATAACAGTTGTTCACAGAAATGGGCAGTTTCCTTTGTCTAACCAGTGCATACCCTCTTGATCTAGGACTGGTTTTTCTGTTGCTTTTTGTACTGCTTTCGTTTGTAATAGTCAAAAACTTGACTCCTTGGACTCAAGGGAATATGATCTTGGTTTCTTTTATCCTGGGACAGCTGGTCGTTGTAGTGGCAAAGGACTGGCTCATTATCTTCATTACTCATTGTCATCCCAGAGTCCCTTGATTAAGAGCTTTTAGATAAAACCTGAGTAGGGTGTCATTCGGTCCCCTCAGTAGCACCAGCAGCGTTGTTAAGTGGCGTTCTGTTAGTGATCAGTTTTATGTTTTCTGAAAAGGTGACACATGTTCAAATATCAAATTAACAAATAATGTGTACTTTTGTGTGATTGGATATCATGCAGCCATTATAAATGATGTCCCAAGAAAATATTTGAGGATATAAGAAAGTTTTGAATGAAGGATACAAAACAGTATGTGTTAAAAAAAAAAAAAAAAAGATTAGAAGGATACATATGAGAATACTGTATCATTGTCCACAGTTGACTTCTTTTTTCACTTCGTACTTGACTGCTTTGTACTATTCCACAAGGTGCACAGAGGTGAGACGGTAGACAGTGGGTGTTAGCTAACTCTGTTTAAGCAGCTAACCAGCCTGACAGAACTATAAGTGTTTCAAAGGTGTCCATATGCAGAATCATCTCACCAGCACCCGCCACCTTGGCCTACTGTTTCTGCTGTATCCTCTCAGTTAGCTCATGGTACTACCCATCAGCGCTCCAGAACGCAGGGCTTCTGCCTCCTACAGAGTTCATATGAATGTTTGTCTCCTCCGCCTGCGCCTCCCCTCCTGTGCTAATTCAGGCCCTTGTTTCTTTGTGCCTGGTTCGCTAAGCTAGCTCAGAGTCCTTTTTATTCACATAATACCCCCCAAAGAATTAGAAAACTAGGTACCCCGTCACACATTTTTAAGCTATCTAAAATGTTTTATCATAAGTTTAAGTGGTTTCAAAGGATATAATTGATTTTTAGCACATAGTATGTTGCATATGTGATTTGATTATATTTCCATCAGCACGTAGGACTGCAGATTCAGCTCATTCCGTTTTGGGAAATGTGACCCACTTGGCAGCCGGTACACATCGTAACCAGTCACTCAAACCAGGCACGTGTGATCTCAAAAGAAATCTCACTTCGTCGTGTGATCCAGATCAGCACGGCAGTGGGGTCCTGGCAGCAGTCACTCCACTCTGGATTGAGTCCTTAGAATTCGTTCTCTCCCTGCAAAGCCCCCTGGGTTCTTGTCTGCCCCTCCTGCCTGCCACTCTAGGGTCTGGCCTCTAGCTCCAGCTCCAGCTCAGCCTCACCCCCCATCCCCCTGACCCCATCCTCCAGCTGTCTCCACTCTGCAGTGCCCTGAATGTGCTCCGCATGTGTTGGCCCATTTCCTCCTGAATCGTCAGGCTTCGGTGGCAGCAGTGTCCCCACAGGGCTGTCAGGCGTGTCCATGCCGTGCCATGTGTGCCCTCTGCCCCACAAGGGACGCCATGCTCCTCGTTTACGTGCATTGCTCTTGTTCACTGTGCGAGACTCTCCACCCCGTGCCACCGATCTTGGTATCTCCCACACTGGGTGTCCATGTGTGTGTTTAATATGTAGATAAGGTACTGTTGGCCCTTCATGTCTCAGGTTCCGCATCCATGGATTCTACCACCCGCAGGTGGGAAACACACTGAAGTGTGCACAGCAACCTTTCAGCCGTGGTTGCTTGAGCCCACGTGTGTGGAACCTGCAGATATGGGGGATCAGCCTAGGACTTGAGCAGTCACGGGTTTGGTGTCCCGGGGGTCCTGGAACTGGTACCCGGCAGACAGAGGGTCTGCTGCGTGTGTTTGTGCATGTATGTATACGTACAGACAGTCCCCAACTTACATGGTTTGACTTAAGGTTTTCCAACTTTATGATGGGGTGAAAGCGCTCCCCATTCAGTGGGAACTGTGCTGAGAGCACCCACACGGCCATTCTGTTTCTCAGTCTCAGCGAATTCAAGAAACTACATGAAGTGTTCAGCACTTTGTAAAGTAGGCCTTGTGTTTTCTGATTTTCCCAACTGTAGGCTAATGTTAGTGTTGTGAATGTGTTTAAGGTAGGCTAGGCTAGGCTGTGCCGTGACATTCAGTAGGTTAGGTGCATTCACTTATTTCCTTTTTCTTTTTTTTGAGACAGAGTTTCACTCTGTTGCCCAGGCTAGAGTGCAGTGGTACTATCTTAACTCACTGTAACCTCTGTCTCCCAGGTTCAAGTGATTCCCCTGCCTCAGTCTTCTGAGTAGCTGGGATTACAGGTGCTCACCACCACACCCAGCTAAGTTTTGTATTTTTGGTGGAGCTAGGGTTTCCCCATGTTGGTCAGGCTTGTCTCAAACTCCTGACCTCAGGTGATCCACCATGCCCAGCCTGCATTCCCTTATTTTCAACTCACGGTATTCCTAACTCACGGTGGGTGTGGAAGGAGCATCTGTGTCTGTCTTGACGTGCTGCTTTGTAGCCATGTGTTCTGTGTGACTGCCCTTCATACCACATTCGTCTTTGGACTCCTGTTGCCTGACCAGGGCGTACCCCCTCATAGGTGCTTAGGAAATGCTTCTTAAGTGAAGGAGTGACTGGGTGCTTCTGTGCCTCACAGGCATTAACACCGTGACTGCCACAGGTAGGTGTCTTTATTCCTTTCCACGAAACATCAGGGGCATTCTGCGAGCTTTCCTGTGTCTGTAGGCGGCCGTCCTGGCCTTGGAAGCTGAGAGCAGAAGCACAGCAGTCCCCCAGGCCGCTTCCTGGGCGCCCTCCCCTGCCCTTCCCTGTGCCTTACTGGGCAGCCTTCCTCAGCTACAGGGCAGATGCTCTGTGGAACCTGCTCCGGCTCCTCTCTGGATAGCCTTCCTCCCTCCCTCGCTGGGGCTCCCCTCCCCAGCACATGCTTCCCCCAAACCTGTGGAACCTGCTCCTGCTCTTCTCTGGAGAGCCTTCCTCCCTCCCTCGCTGGGCCTCCCCTTCCCGGCACATGCATCCCTCAAACCTGCATCTCCAGTGTCTTCTCTCCTCAGCTGCAACCTGCCATCTGCACGTTTACCAGGCACTTTTATGTGACTGCTCCACCGTCTTCTGTCATTGTTTTTTTTTATCTTCTGTAATTTTGTAAAGCCCAGCTCATCTGCCTGCTGCATCTCCATGTCCACCTGCCCAGGGTGGGTAGAGACATGTTCGCACCATCCTCAGATTTCAGCACTGGTGCTTCATTGGTTAGTTTATGTCTGGGTCTCTCTCACCCTCTAAGGAGCAGCCCCGGCGCCCTCCCCTCTGCCGCCTTCTGCTCTCCTGCCGGGCCAGGCGATGCAGCGCCTGACCACTTGTGGTCTTTAGACTGCCCCAGTCGGTCTGTACACTGCAGCTAGATTCATTTTCCAAGCATTTTATTTCAAAATGCATTTCTCTGTTTAGAAGCACCCAGCTGCCCCCTCTTACCTGGAACTGGCATCTTACCTTTGTGACCTGATGTTGGAAGCTTGCCCTGGCTTCTGGGACCTGGCCTCTTCATTGGCCTTGTGTCCTCTGAGCCTAGCACAGTGCCTGGCCCACAGCAGGCGGTCAGTAAGTGGCCGCTGAGTGAATAGATGAGAAAATGCAGATTCCGCCAACTTTATTCATCACCTTCTTTGTTATCCTTTCCATCAGAATTAAAACCTCAAGTTTCTCATTTTTAAAAATGGTTATCGGCCGGGTGCAGTGGCTCATGCCTGTAATCCCAGCACTTTGGGAGGCCAACATGGGCAGATCACCGGAGATCAGGAATTCCAGATTAGCCTGGCCAACATGACGAATCCCCATCTCTACTAAAAATACAAAAATTATTTTTATTTAGCCAGGCATGATGGCAGGTGCCTGTAGTCCCAGCTATTCGGGAGGCTGAGGCAGGAGAATTGCTTGAACCCAGGAGGCGGAACT
Organism: Plecturocebus donacophilus; assembly: GCA_004027715.1. NCBI lineage: Eukaryota > Metazoa > Chordata > Mammalia > Primates > Pitheciidae > Plecturocebus > Plecturocebus donacophilus. The sequence continues at coordinate 44,794 of PVKP010010644.1, forward strand.
TGCAGTGAGCTGAGATTGCCATTGCACTCCAGCCTGGGCGACAGAGACTCCATCTCAAAAAAAAAAAAAAAAAATTGTCATAGTGGCAGGCACAGTGGCTCACGCCTGTAATTCCAGCACTCTGGGAGGCCGAGGTGAGTAGATCACTTCAGCCCAGTTCAGGACAGGCCTGGGCAACATGGGGAAACCCTGTCACTACAAAAAATACAGAAATTAGCTGTGTGGTGACACACGCAGCCTGTAGTCCCACTACTCGGAGGCTGAGGTGAGAGGATCACTTGAGCCCAGGAGGTCAAGCTGTGATCGCACTGCTGCACTCCAACCTGGATGACAGAGCGAAACCCTGTCTCAAAAGAAAAGTCATCATAATGCCTATTTTGTAATGTTTTTATGACCAAAAAAATAACATCCCATGCCTTTGCAGGGCTTACAGTCCACAAGTCCAGGAGGGAAGACGTATGTGGAGAGGTTACGGAAGTGCCGTGCTGAGGAGCCTGGGTGGGGAGAATGGCGTTCCCTGAGCACTCACCATGCTCCCAGCATGTTTCTGAGTACTTCACCTGGGTTAACTGTGAATCCTCACGAGAATCACCAGGAACTACTAATACTTCAAGCTTGCCACCCCTCCCCTTCCTCCTCACTTTTAACGATGAGTGACTTTCCCCCAGCTTAGGAGCAAAAACAGAGTTCTGGTAGCACCTCGTGGCCTTGGTCCTGGACACACACCTGCTGAGGTCGGTGGGCAGACTGTCCTCCCTGCAGATGGCCCTTGGCCCGCATGCACTCATGCCAGGAACCTGGAGCCAGGGGTCATCCTTCCTTCCTCAGATGTGATCGGCCTTTCTCCAGCTACATCCTCCCCATCTGTGTTTTACACACTCAGGTACTTGGCTAAACACAGACACTGAGTGTCTCACCTGCGCGGCCGCCTGCCTGTCCTGACAGCCTGGTATTGCAGACCTCCCGAGAGTCCCTGCAGTTGCCCACCTCTGCTTCCGTCTCCTCAGTTTCCACAGTTTTTTTTAAGACAGGGTCTCACTCTGACAGTGGGCTGGAGTGCAGTGTCATGATTTCAGGTCACTGCAACCTCAGCCTCTGGGCTCAGACGATCTTCCCACTGCAGCCTGCCAAGTAGCTGGGACTACAGACGCTTGCCACTACACACAGCTAATTTTTATTCTGTAGAGATGGGGTTCGCCATATTGCCCTTCTCAAGTTCCTGAGCCCAAGCAATCTGCCTGACTCGGCCTCCCAATGTGCTAGGATTACAGGCATGAGCCACAGCGCCCAGCCTTTCCACAAATCTTACTCTCATCTGACTCCAGTCCAGCCAGCTCTCAACAAAGCTGCTGATAGCTTTGCATGGAACCTGGTGGGTGTTGAGTTCTCCTGCAGCTGCCTCCTGGAGACGTCTGCTCACTGACCCTCTGGACGAATACTCGTCTGCTTCTGCCACTCTGCACCGGCGATATAAGTAATAACTGATTCACCGTCATCAGCCATGAAAAAACGAAATGGAAAACACGTGGCAAATACCAGCCCACTGTTCCGTTGTCACAGCATGCAGTACACATAAAGCTCCTATCACTGCAGAGGCATCTCTGCTCCTGTGCCTTGTCCTCAGGTACCAGTCACAAGCCACTCATGGACTGAAGTCACCCACAGCCCTCCTTGAAGTCAGAAGAAATGAACTACTGACCCACAAGGGCCTAGACCTGGGATCCACAAGCATTCTCTGTCAAAGGCCACAGAGTGAACCTTGTAGACTTCCTGGCCACACGGCATCTGCGGCAGCTGCTCAGCTCTGCTATGGATGCCCAGCTCTTCCATGGTAGCACAAAACCTTCCCACCACGGACATTCGCATGAGACTGCGCTCTAGGTTCCTGTGAGCTCTGCTTGCCAACTCAGGCAGTTAGTGAGGGGGGGCGGGGTGCCCACAGGATGTACAGATTGCCAGCACCAGGCCTGGCTGCTGGAACGTCCTCCTGATAGCTTTACTCACATCTACACAGGTGCCTCAAGTTCACCCCATCAGTGCAGGGAGACTGGTGCCTTCAAATGTGGTGATGACATGACACTGCTGTGGCCCATGCTCTTGGAAGCCTGCAAAGACCAGCACCCCCGACCCTCCTCTGCCTCACCTCCCTCATGCCACCCCATCCTCGCCTGCTTCCCCAGCCTCGCCTCATCTTCACCTGCTCGGCGCCCCCTCCACGGCCTCCCTCTGGTCCCCTGGTCCTCACTGCATCCCTTTGGCCCTGTACCTGCACTCTGCCCCTGGGCCGCCCAAGCCTGCTCTCGCCAGGCTTTGCACACACTCTGTCTTCTTCTAGGGTCTCTGCCCCTCCCTGCCTCCCTGCTTAACTCCTGCCTGTCCTCACTGTAGGTCATGTCCTGAGGGAACAGGGCCCTAGCCTCTAGCAGGAAAGGCCAGAGCCTCAGGCCAAGGGAACCGGGAAGGGAGCAGTTATTAGCTGCCCTGGATACAGGATCTGCTGATGCTTACATAGAACTGGTTCAGACTTGGCACGATCACTTTCCCTCTCACTCTTTCACATTTGCAATTCAAAGAGAATATACATAGCCATTTGTATTATATAAAGTGATTATTGCATAGAATTTAGACAAGAGAAGGCATTTGGAGATCATTTTAGTAAATTATCTTAACCAATCTAAAAATATTTCTGAACTGTCAACCAGAACACAGAAATCCTGTATTATGTGACATTCTTCGCTGTAGTGTGGACAGTTTTGGAGAACGTGGCACCAGTTTGATCTTCACCGTCCATCAGGGGTTCTCAGACTTGGGCTAGTGGCCACGCACCAGCTAGTGAAGAAAGCCACAGACTCCAGTGCATGTGTGGGGCCGCTTTGGCAGCTGAAAAGCCAACTGCGCTATGTATGTGCTGGTCTTATTTCAAAAAAAAAAAAGCTACAAGATAACGTTTTAAGAAACTTCATTTGGGTTGTCATGCTAATATCTGCAGATTGCTGGTCGGTGCCATGGAGGCTGGTACTCACAGTCAGGCTGTGGCAGGTACAGTGAAAGGAGAAACTGAGAGAGACGGTGGGCACGCCCACCTGACAGTGAGGCACATGCCGGTCAGAGTGGCTGAAAACGACACCAACGACACCCAGTGCTGCGGGACGTGCCGACCCCGCGGGACCTCACTGCTGGGGGAAGGCAGGATGGTGCGACCACTTAGGAAGGCAGTGTGGCGGCTTCCTGCGGCACTAAACAGACTCTCACATAAAACCCAGCAATCTGGTCACTGCGTTAGGCTCCCGGAGATTTCTGCCAGTCATGCTGAATGCTCATATCCACACAAGAATCTCCCCAAAGATGTTGATAGCAAGTTTATCCATAGTTGCCAAACACTAGACAAAACCAAGAGGTCCTTCTGTAGGTCAGCAGATAAACGAACTGGTAATCTGAACAGTAGAATGTTCAGCGTTTTAAAAGAAAGATGAACTCTCAACCCCTGAGAAGACCTGGAAGAGCTGAGATGCCTGCCGCCTGGAGACAGCTGGCGGCTTGTGATAGGTCATATGGCCAGTCGTCACAGAGCCTGAGCTGTCTGATGCTCCGGGCCCTGCAGCAGCTCCTTCCCTCACACAGTGTGGTTTCACTAGGCACACACACGCCGACTCTGGATTTACATAGGGACAGTCTGGGAATTTTTGGCAGCATTGTCCACATTTTTAATGTCTGCCTTGTGCCCGGCACTGTGCTCAGCACGTTCATAGATCTTATTTAATGGTCACATCTGTGAGGTGGGACAGATGACCCCTGCTCTGTAAACGCAGCCATCTCTGAGCCTGCAGTGTGAGTGTCAGAGCCCCGGAAGACACAAGCCTACCTCTCCTGCCTGCGGCACAGCCCCCACTGCAGCTGGAATTCAGAGCAAGTCCTTAGCTCCCGCCTGGGGACGCCCAAATAAAGGACAGCAGAGCAACTTTAGGGCAAAGCTGAGCTCATTTCCCTCCCAGGCACTTCACGAGCAGGGCCTGAGTTTCCTGTGTCCTGGCGTGGAGTGCAGGAGGTACAGAGAGGGAGCGGCACGTGTGCGAGTTAGTATACAGAAGTGTGTGGCACGCCCGACCACACGTTCTTAAAATACACAAATTCTTAAACTTCTTGTCAGAGAAGCACTTGGCATGCACACAAAATCATTGAGTGAATTCTTGAGAAACATATTGTTTGTCTGTCTCCCTCGCTGGATCATACCGCTACTGAGTGCAAGGACACAGCATTCATTCACTAACCTCCCCGACAGCCTTGCAGCCTCTGCCAGGCAGGAGGTACTTAAAGCTTGTTTACTGACTGGCTGCAGAACTGAGGACAGCTACAGTATTCGAAGACAGTGCCTGTTACATTGAGAAAAGACAGTGAGCATCCACTTTTAGCTTCTTAAAAGGTTTAAACATTCTGATCTTATTTTCCCATTCATTTGCCTAATAGCCCTCCCTTCTCTGTTGCATAAGGGCAGAGATAAACAAGAGTCTACAGGAACCCGCCAGTTTGTGGGTAGCAGCCCGCCTTGCCGCCGTGGAAGCGTAATGTTTACTGGTGGGAAAGTCCGCCGTGTGTTACCACATGTTCCTGGAACATGTTGTGTTCACATAGTTCATTGATTTTTTTCATATTGATAAATTAGAATTGTGAACATATAGAGCCTCTTAGAGTCACATGCAGATCTTACAGACACAGATAAATATATCCAACACATAGCATCAAATTTATTAATCTTAAATTGACAGAAATCACAAGATAATCTTGCTAACAAGGAAAGCAGTCACATAGATTGAGAGATGTGGGGAGCTTTCCAATAAGAAGCCCCTTCTGACGTTCTCTCAGTTGTTAAATTTTCATGCTTTTATGATTTGATCAGCTTGAACTGTGTCTCACGCTTGGCTCTCTCGTTGCCTAATTACACGTGCAATGTTGACAAATGGCATTCCCTCCATGCCGCCAGCACACTGACCTTGTCATGGTTACTGATGGCTGGCTGGGACTGCCTGCAGCAAGGTGAGCGGCTGTGTCCAGTGGCCGTGCGTTCAGGTCTGTATTCTCCCTTGCCTTGTGTGTGTGTTTGGTCACGTGTCTGCCCTGTCTTGCAGAGCTGCAGAAACTGGAGGGCGGCAGTGGACCTGTGCGGACGCCTCCTCACCGCCCATGGCCAGGGCTACGGCAAGAACGGGCTGCCCACCAGCCACACGACAGATTCACTGCAGGTGAGAACACCTTTCAGGTGCTGTCGCTTAATCTGGCTCATCACAGTGTGGGGACATGGACAGGACCGTGGCCTTTCATGCCAATAACAAAAAGTATATTTTCATACTCAGCTTCTTTCTCTCCTAATTCTACTGTATATACCATACTCGGGCACCAGAATTCTCACTGTGCACTGTCAGGATGCCTGTGTGCTCCCACTCAGTCTCATGGCAGGACCGGCACGGCTTTGGGTCAGCAGGTGGGTTCACCTCACAACTGGCAGCAGCAGCTGGCCCGAGCGGGACTCCAGGGCGCGTCTGAGCCTGTGGGAAATGGTGCGGGAGCAGCTGGTTCTGTACACCCCAAGGGCAGGGATCCATGTGCTGCGGGTTGGCTCCTCCTGGTGTAATATCACTTGCTCTGAAATTAAAAAAAAAAGAAAAAGGAATGCACAAAATAGATTTGTGAACAAAAGGAAACTCATCTGATAAGAAAGAACAGTCGCAAACGTTGATAAAGTCTTACCTTTCCCTGGGGAGCTTTTAACTGCTCTTCTAGCTTACATGGGAATCCTCCGGGACTGAACCGATCATCAGGTCCTTCAGAACTGCAAGGAGCTTTTGAAAGGAGCAGCTCTGGGGAGCCCTGACAGCTTAGCTATTTTCAGCAGGCTCCTTCTCCTTCTCTCTCTTCCCCAAGAGCTGACAAGAAGAGCCGCTCTAGCTTTAAACGCACTTTCCCCCTCACGTGTCCATCCATTGGTTTGCTAAATCCTAGACTGTTTTTCTCGAGTTTCTCCCCACCGCACCCTACCACCACCACCCGCAGTTCAAGCTCTCACTGCACTGTTGCTTCAGCCTCCTATAGGAACGTACTTCAGGTTTCTTTATTCACATTCATTCCATAAACTACCTCCAAAAAAGTCTTAAATCACAGTTTTGATCATCTCACTTTCCTGCTCAAAAACTATGCTGGGCACAGTGAGGAGTGAATGAAGTCCCAGCCTCTGGGGAGACTGAGGTGGGAGGGTCGCTTGGGCCCGGAGTTCCAGGCTGTGGCGTACTTTGTTGATCAAGTGTTGGCACTAACCCAACCCCAATATGATGAGCTCCCAGGACCAGGGACCACCAGGCTGCCTAAGGAGGGGGAACCAGCCTCCTTACACATGGAATCTGAAAATGCTGAAGTCCCAGAAGCAGAGTAGATGGCGGTTGCTGGGGCTGGGGGTGGTTGGGGGAGGGCAGGGCAGGCGAGGTCTACACTAGGAGCCAGTCTGAAACGGAGCTGGTCAAGAGCTGGGTGGCTTCCCATTGCCTCCCATGCGAAATCTCATCTTCTCATGTTGTGTGCAGACCCTCAGACCATGACGAGATATGTATACACTGTGGAATGGCTAAATCAAGCTAAATCACATGCGTTGTCTCCCATGTTGTGTGTGTGTGTATAATGAGGACACTGAAAATCTGTCTTAGCGATTTTTAGTATACAGTACAGTGTTTGTGACTGTGGTCACCAAGTCTACAGTGGATCTCGAGCTTATTCCTCCTGGCTCACTGAATTTTGTTTCCTTTGACTAACATCTGTCAAACCTCCCCTGCCTGCCCCCCTCCCCACCCCAGCCCCGCACCCGCCATCTACTCTGCCTCTGTGAGTTCAGTGTTTTCAGATGCCCCGTGTAAGTGGGATCACGCGGTGTTTGTCTTTCTGTGCCTGGCTTGTTTCATCTAAACGTCGTGTCCCCCGAGCTCCTCCACGTCACAAACGACGGGACTTCCTCCGTGAAAACCGAGTGCGATTCCATTGTGTGGCATACCTCATTCCTTTATCCATCCGTCCTCAGCAGACATGTGGTGAAATTCATTCTTCTAATCAGTTAAGTCAGATGAAATTAGGTCATTTCTAAGGAACCCCTTTTAATCCTAAAAGTCTCTGGCTCTGCAGCTCTCTAATGCAAATTCCCCCCATTTTCCTGAATGCACCCCAGATGCTGTCAGAGCACACTGTGCCCTCAGACATTGCATTCTGTCCACTCTGTGCCTTTGTCCTGATGTTCCCTGAACCAGCAGACCCTTCCTTAGCCTGTGGCCCCTTGAAATTCCACAGCCCTGAGAGCTGCCTTCAAAGGCAGCCAGCCAGCCCTGTGCGTCCCTCCTTCCTGCTCCCGTCCCCCACTCCGCCCCCAGCTAGGTGGCATGTTCCTTTGGTGCCTTTTCATCTTCATGACACCTAGCACAGGGCTTTGCACGCACACCTGCTCAGTAAGCACTGTTTACTTATTGAGCAAACAATTATGTAAAATCATTCACATTGTTATTAAACTCAATAGTAATTTTTTTTTTTTTTTTAGAGACAGGGTCTCACTATGTTGCCCAGGCTGGACTTGAACTCCAGGCTCAAGCAATCCTCCCACCTGAGCCTCCTGAGTAGCTAGAACTGCAGGCATGAGCCAGCCTCAAGAATAATGTTTTAAACATGACTGTGTAAATATGCAAAGATAGAAAGTTAGGTTAGCCCTTATTTTAATATATGATAAATTAACCTGTAACACCAACTTCATACGGAATAGGAACTTCTGAACTGGATATATGCAGATAACCTCTTATTTCCATTGTGTTTTGTGTTTTCAGCTTTGGTTTGTGAGGCTGGCGCTGCTAGTGAAGTTGGGCCTCTTCCAGAATGCTGAGATGGAATTTGAACCCTTTGGAAACCTTGATCAGCCAGATCTTTATTACGAATACTACCCGCACGTGTATCCTGGGCGCAGGGGTAAGGCTGTGGTGTTTTGTGTTTGTACGTTTGTATGTGTTCCTCTCTGGTTTGCTTTGATTTATACATAATTTGGTAGCCGCAGTTTTCCTTGTTTATCCAGTCTTGAAAAAGCAATTAAGTACCTACCAACAAGCCTTGATGTAAGGAATGCTCCCACCCAGGTTTACTAATGCGCTGGCCTGGGGGCGCTCCGTGGTGCCTCCGTTTGTACATTCAGCAGCCATTTGTCCTGCACCTGCTCTGTCAAGGCAGCACGATTCAGTGCAGGGGCCAGGTGGTTGACTCCCAAGCTGCACTCCGCATGGAAGAGCCATCCCATATCGGGGCCTGATGCTCAGAGATGCAGCGCAGTGAAGCCAAACGCATCTGACCACGTGGCACACACCCTGACATTTCCCATTTGTCTCTATTCTGATGTAATTTATTTTAAAAATCTGCTTGTGGCTCATCCTTTGGGTCACAGTCACGACCGTTGTTTGGAAAACACTGGGCTACAGCATAGGGCCGTTCTAGGAGGGTGACAAGAAAGAAACAGTTGGGAAGGGAGAGGATGGGGTCACGGAGAGCCGTCTGCAGCACTGTAGCCTTGTGCAATGCACGTCTCTCAGTGGAGAACCTTGCAAATATGTTTGAAACTTCTCATATGTTCTTAAGTAGGAAACAGTCCTGGCAGGTGTCTCGTGAGGGCAGTGTAAGCAGCTGTTGAAAGCCCAGGCCCTGCTGTCAGGAATCCCCAGTTACATCCATTGACTGTAGCCTTGGGGGCGTGATGTGACACTCTGTGTCCCCGCGTCCTTATTGGTAAAACAGAGATGACCGTCCTCCTTGCTTCCTGGGGTGTCATGAAGATTAAATGGTGTCGTGTAAGTTGATTAGAATAGTGGCTGCTATGTAGTACCAACTGTATTTGCTGGTTTTCTTACTCTCTTCCGGATTGATCAGTGGCGGGAAAGTCTCCTGCCGCCGCGTGCTGCAGGCTCAGTTGTCAGCATTTGTTGGCTGCGGCAGTGAGCTACAGAGAATGGTCCTGGTTGTCAGGAAATGCAGAGCCAGATCGGACGTAGAAAGTCTTTAAACTGGCAGCACAAGAGATGGAAAGGCCTGATTAATAATAAAATAATAATTCCTATACAAGTCTCAGGAAGTTTAAATACATATTCTATTTAACTTGGTTGATACTAGTAGGTAAACAGATGAACTAACAAAGCTGGAAGTAAAAACAAATCTTTCCACTTCTTTGTGTGTTTTTTCCTTAAAACTTCGCTCTGTTTCTTTGGAGGGGTACAGGAAGGAATGCAGACATCAGCATTCTTTATTCTCTCTGCTCTGTCCTTTATCATCTTTACCTTTCTCCAAGAAGGGAGTTGGTCTGTATTACTCTGAGTTATCCCGGAATTGATAGAGATTTTTATCATTTCTTAGTATAAAGTGTTTTTGGCCTTTAGTCTTACTGGTATTAAAATTGTTTCTTCCTGTGACTAAGCGAATTTGCCCCTTGTAGAAAAGAAAAAATGGAAAGGGTAAGTTTTAGTACCTAACGTAGGGCATACATCGAAGAGATTGTCTTGCTGGGGCTGGCTTGATTTCATGGAAGTGACCTGACCAGGCGAGGCAGCCACAGAGTCAGGAAGGACCAGTGACACTGCTGTCACTCTCGGCCTTAGGACTCCGTATCATCCAGGGACACAGACTCCTGTCCTTAATGTGTGACACTTCCTGCCCACCCACTGGCCTGTCCAGTCCTGCTAGCCTTCCACATGACCAGGAGGAACAGGCCGAAGTCAGGGCCACGTGAGGATGCGTGTTCAGGAGCTCTGTCTGCCATGGCGTGGCCAACAGGTGGAGGAAGTGGGGCCAGATGGGTCTCAGGAACTTGCTGAAGGGCCGTCACTGGCATTGCTGGCCAAGGAAGCCTTCTGTCCCCAGGAGTCTGGCTTTTGCTGCCATGAGTTGGATCAGGATGTCTTCACTTGTTCCCTGAAGTATTACTTCTCCCACACTCCAGCCAGGAAGCTGCCTGGTAGCCATGAGCTCTGTCCCCAAGGAGCAGGGTTTTATCCATCCTCTCTCCCCAGCAGTGAGTCTTATCTACGTCCCTCCCACCGTTTCATCCAGTCCACACGTGGGTGGTTCCCACATCAACTCATGAGCTTGGAGAGATACAGCCATCGCTGGTTATTCAAGGGGTACTTTTCTGTCTTGTAAATTAGCTGGGCTCCTGATTCTATCATGTCCTTTTCTTGTCTCCACTTTGTTGCCTTTTGAGGATCATCCTTTCCATGTAAGACCAAATTTCCAGCCCAAAAACAATGGGAAGTCTGTCACTTGATAGGTTGTGAAGAAAAGATGGAAAGGTTAAAGGCATTGTTAATTGGGGAAGTTTGGAGGTGTTTCTATTTAATCAATTATGCCTGGTAGCTATCATAGTCAAGAAACGGCTGTTTTCATATTTCTTTTAAGGATCAGCTTTGTTTTTCCCCAACATAAATAAAACAATTTCTTCCCCCATCGGCCTGACTGTAGGCTGAGCATCTCCTCCAACCCCGCCCTTCCCACGTCGTTCATAGTCCTGGGAAGGGGCTTGGACCCAGGTTTGTGGGACTCTGCTCAGGCCTGGTCCTGGGACTTCACAGCTGATTTTTCAGGCATTTTTTTCTTCTGCTAACAGAAAACTCAGGGCCTTGAGCACACAGGCCTTAATTGAAACCACCAGATACTCTGAAGCACTTTCCCCCTCACGTGTCCATCCATTGGTTTAGTGCACTAAGCTCTGGTTTCTTTTCCTGCAGAGGGCCCTGTGAATTATGGATTCAAAATGACTACTGTTACCTCACCTGCTTCTGACTTTATGACAGGTGGTTAAGAATGAGTGTGACTGAAAGGCAGATGTTTCCTACAGTGAGTGATCAAATAAAAACCTCCAGCTTGGCCAGGGGTGGCTAATGCCTGTAATCCCAGAACTTTGGGAGGCCATGGTGGGCAGATCACTTGAGGCCAGAAGTTTGAGACCAACCTGGCCAACATGGTGAAACCCCATCTCTGCTAAAAACATAAAAAATTAGTCCAGCATGGTGGTGCACACCCATAATACCAGCTACTTGGGAGGCTGAGGCATGAGAATCTCTTGAACCCAGGAGGCAGAGGTTGTAGTGAGCCAAGATTGCACCACTGTACTCCAGCCTGGGCAACAGAGCAAGACTCTGTCTCACAAAAAAAAAAAAAAAAAAAAAAAAAAAAAAGCTCCAGCTCCCATTGGTCTCTAACCTTTACCTTTAGTCATTCGGAATGCCCAGCCTCGCCTTGTGTGTCCTGTTTTACAATGTCCTGAAGATTCCGTGGCCCTGTTTACCTATCTCTAAGGAGAGGATTTTGATGGAAATGACACTGAGTTTCCTTTAAGATAAAGAATAAAAATCCATGGGTTCAGGTAGAGAACTACCTGTCATCTTTCCTTCTCACTTTGAGGACATGTTTTCCCAAGGATGTGCAGTTGAGCCTGGAAAACATGCTTTGATTCTGCCTGAAATTAAATTGCATTGGTAAATGGATAAAGAGAAGATAGCAGCTACGCATCATTAAGCAGCTAATTTAAATTATGAAATAGACATAAATCATACATACGTATTTTAGCAAAAGTGTATTAACATTCATTCTCAAAAATATGCTGGATGTTTACTCATTTTTCTTCCCATTTTGTAGTGTAACAAAGCATAAATGTAAGATTTTGATTCATTCACTTCATTTTAGCTTGCAATATATAAGCAAACCAAGTTGTTAAAATGTGCTTTAAAAGGATGCTCTAATGATAGAGACAGCTTTTATGAATGAGCTTTAATATATTTCACATAAATATTGAGTGTAATTTTTGCCCATTCAGAATATTCATAACAAGACATGTAATGAATCATGTGTAAAAATCATGAAGTTTTTTTTAAAAAATTTCAACCAAGAAAGGAACAGTATTATGGTTAATGTGTTTATATGTCATTTCTAGCAATTTCAGCCACCTCCAAAGCCCAGCCCCGTTTCTGACCCTGGCTCTGTCTTTCACTTGGTTGTTTGGACTCTCCCTCGTGTGCACAGGAAGAGTACCGAGGACTACGGGCATGAGGCCAACCCAGCCCTGTGCCCCTGGAGCTGAGGTCTGGGCGGTTCTGAGTGGGACCCCCAAAGCCGCAAGAAGCCCAGGTAGCACTGCCGCTTACCTGAGCATCCTCTCTGTATTTCCTTCCTTGCTCCTCAATCTCCACTCCCTTTTCCTCTGTTCCTCTTCCACTGCATTCATTGTTTCTTCCCCATTCATTGTTTCTTCCCCTCTCAGACCCCACATCCATCCCTAGCACCCAGGGTCCAGCTTCATCCCTCCCTAGCTCCATCCCTCCGTAGCTCCATCCCTCCCTAGCTCCATCCCTCCCTAGCTCCATCCCTCCCTAGCTCCATCCCTCCCTAGCTTCATTCATTCCTAGTGCACAGTTTCCAGGAGTGGAGTTGGAAGCTTCTTGCATCAAGCCTTTTATCAGAGTTGATATCATGGGTTGCGGGGTAGTGACTGAAAGTTCAGATTTGTGTTTGGAAGCCAGCTGGCTGAGGGTGGTGAGCAGATTGTCCACATCTTTTCATTCACTGGAAGTCCCCTGTATCCCTGCAGGACACACTTACAGAGTGTGCAGCTTTAGTTCCTCAGACTTCACACATAACTTGGCAGCCGAGCTCTTCTGTCTAGAATTGTCATGCGGCTTCAGTAATGCAGAGGAGCGGTGGTGGTCATACTGGTAGAGGATGTCAAAACAAGAGGAATAAAAATAGTGTGCAGAAAACTTGCTCTCAGTCACAATCTTATCTCTGAAAATTGAACCTCAGTTTTATAGTGACACCCTGTATCAGGCATCTTCCAGGACAGAGAAAAGATAAGCATATCCTCAAGTTGCCTTTCCTATTGGTAGTTTTCTGATGTTGAATCAGAAGTTCCCTATCTGTGAATCCTTCAGCTAGTTGAGGTCGAGTGCTCTTTAGCTGCACAGGAAGTCACCGTTGCTTCCAGATTGATTTGTGCAAGTTCAAATATTTGATTTTTCTGTGTTGCCCACATCTATTTACTGTTTACTTTTATTTTACTTCTTTTCCTATTCTAATAGGTTTTTAATAAAAGTGGTTTACTTTTATTCTAACCCACTACTTCTGTATCTTATGAGAAACTCTGTTTGGGGATCCAGTTGAATCCACTCTTTGCTCAACAAAAATTGATATTTGTTTAAATACAAATATGAAATACTCAGGCAATTAACAAATATTTTTTCCTGTTGGCCTTAGACGTTTTTTTTAACAAATGAAAGCACCTGTGCTGCTGCAGTCGGTGGAGCTCCTTCCCACTCAGTCCCTCCCGGAAGCAGTCACAGTCGTGGCTTGTTGTGTGTCCTTCCAGATCAGGTTCTCACATATTCACTTCATCTACACACACATACATATGCACAGAGAAATACATGCATATAGAGAGACAGTATTGTCTTATAAGTTTTGTAAATGTACATCGTGAGCACATCTTTCTTCATTTGCTTTTTTTCCCTGCTTATCATTATTCATATCAATCTGTATCTGCATCTATAGGATGAACAATTAGGATCTTCCAACCTTTGGCCATTATGAGCAATGATATTTTGGACAGCCTTGTACATTTCTCTTTGTACATGTTCAGGAATTTCTCTAAGGTATAAATTCAAGGTGGGATTGTGAAAGTGACCATGCCAATTTCCACTCCCAGCCAGTGTGTGAGTTTCTGTTTCCCCACTCTTGTATGACTAAAGATTGTCAGACTTTCACCAGTGAGTCTAAAATCCTACCTCCTGTCACAAATTAGGTCTTTCTGATTTCTGCCGAACTCTGTGTCCTTTGTCTGCAGTTTCCTCTTCGGTGACTCCCTCTTTGATAATCTTGGCCTGTATTTCTGTTGGGTTATCTTTGTTATTAATTGGTTGGGGTTCATTCTACATAGTAGGTATTTAATCCTTCATTTGTTTCATATTTGGGAAATATTAATATATTCTCCCATTCTGGGAAATACTATCTTCAACCCTGAATAAAAAAATCTAATTTGAAAGTACAAACATAACCTTTTTTGTTTGCAACGTAACACGTTTTAGGAGTATCTTCTTGAGTCCACATACTGTTTTATCAGGAATAATAAATGCAAAGTAATCATGCCTTTGTCATTGCCAAGTAGGCTGAGACAGGTAAGGACACGTAGCAGACAGCTCTCAGAAACGTTTCCTGGGGGAGGTGCTGCACGCTTTTGGGACCGTCCACTGGGCATGGGAGGAGCTCTGGGAGATGCAGTGTTGGGAAGAGAGTCTACACCGCTGCTGACAGGGAGCTCTTCACCTGGAGCTTCCAAGAGCTCGGAGGCAGCCGGCAGAGCCCCTGTGCACACCTGTTGGAGATGCTGTCTCTCCTGGCAGAGTCTTGAGGCCCTACACCACCTGCTGCCCTGCTGTCTTCGATCAAGTGCGCTGGGCTGCACCAAACGGGTTGCCCCCAGGATCTTCTCCCATAGTCTTTGGCCCTGTAGACAGACTCTGTGATCTCCCCACAGCGCAGCCGTCTGCTTTCACTGGTACCTCCACATCCACAGGGAGCGTACTCTCCCAGGAAACCTCCTCCTCCACCCCAGAGGGTGGCAAGGTTGCCATGCATGCCCGCCTTTTCCCAGCACCAAAAGTGTTTTTCTTTTTGTTTTTGTTTGTCTTAAATGTTAATAACTTCATAATTACTATTCACAGTAGGGCTTTACCATACCTTTCCAAATTCCTACAGTTTCTCTTTTGAGAGCCATTCTTCATATACCTATACTAGCCGTCTTCCTCTAATTTTCTTTTAATTAAATTATTTATTTTTTAAATTGTTAGACTGTGGAACAGATTGTTTCTCCCGCTGTAGGGTCTGTAGTCATGAGAAGTGCTGACAGGGGTATCCATGAACAATATTCCTAGATCACCCATTGCGTTTTGTATTAGCAGCTTGCATTGGTGTGGTATGTTTGTTACAAATGATGAACTAGTGTTGGTACAGCATTAACAAATGTTCATAGTTTACACTTGGGTTCAGTCTTGTGTTGTACACATTCACTATGTTAAAGAAAATTAAATGTCCATTCCTGATGAGGTTAATTTCATCCTCTCTCAGTTAAATTTTTCCAGACCCCCACCACCATTTTTTTAATCTGTTATTTGAAATTACTGCTGTCTCGTTCCAAAGAAAAATTCATGATGGCCGTGAGCATGTAAGCTTTAGAGTGCTTTGAATTTTTAAAGTACCGCATTCTGCATTCAGTCGCTCACTTCAAGTTTCCACGCAACTAGAGGCAAAACAGGCCAAAAATTCTTCCCATTGGAAATAAAGCAACTTGATTATCTTCACTATGCTGTTTAAGACGTGCAGTGCTGCTTCTAATACAAAATTCAGATCTGTACGTTTATAAGAGCTATGACTTCATAGGAAATCGTACGTCATAACTTAATCCTTTATGGATTACCATCAAGTCAAATTAAAATTAAAGGGGCAAACACTTAAATTAATTGGATGCCAAATCTCTCTGCTCCTGTATCAGCTGTCAGCTCCTCTGTAAGTAAAGCACACTGTCATTGGGTCTTTCATCCCTTTTTATCCTCCCTCCAAAATCATGAAATTCACATTTTGAGTTCTCAAATTAAATTCTGAAACTTTTTTTATCAACACATAACCATACGTGATATCTCAGAATTAAATTTTCAGCATGTTTCAAATGTCAGATTTTATTTTTCATGACGAAATTACCTTACCTTGCGGAGTGACCACGTTCTGCTTGAGCTGGATTCCAGGTCGTAATGCTTCACATAGACCTCCTGAGCGTTCAGTGTTGGACATACGATTGCTGGTTTATTTGTTTGGAGAAGGCTCATTAGTTCATCTTACTGCTTTTCACTTTGCTTACCATTTTTATAAAATTTGGCATTTTCAGTCTTTTCTTAGAACAAACTACTAAAAATATGAGAACTTTCAGTTTGGGGTTCCGTATCTACCATGAGAACACCCGAATGGAGACTTCGCCTTACCCTGTCTGCACAAGACACAGGACTCGGCCAGTCACTGGCTGTAGCTGGAGCCACGTGGGGGTCGCACATGGCTGTGGCAGACTTGTTATCCAGAGGCAGTGACCCGGCCTCGGTTTGTCTTCATGCTTCAGGGCTTTGGAGACTTTCATTCAGTGAATTATTTAAATAATAAATCTTTAAGGTATTTCTTTCTCTTAGGACTTTCTCACTGTCTTTGTGTGAGAAAGTCCTAAGAGAAAAATGTTTTTTTTAATTGATAATGTCACATTAAAGTCCAAAATGACTTGTTGAGAGCTGTCAGTGTGACACTGTGTGCCTGGCCGGGCACAGACACCAAGCAGTGTCCCCAGCGTTGAGCAGAGAGAAGCCAAAGGCATGGCTTTTCCTGCCTGCTGAGGTCCGGATAGGGAAGGGCACATCCAGACAGGCGGAGACAGAGGGAAATAAACACAAAGCAGTCTCCCCAGCAAAGCATTCGCATAACTTGAAAATGAGATGGAAATGCCAGGGCAGACTTTGAAGTTTGTGCCTTATTGAAGAAAGGGTAGGGCTGCTAAAATTGGGCAAAGGGTCCGGAAAGCACCTGCAGCCACGTTCTCTGAGGCAGGTGGCATGGGCATCCAGGCATCGTCATGTCACACCTGCTCTGGCCGCATAGCGACCTCGCTGCATCCAGGTCCTCCCGCCCTAGTTTGCAGGTGACACAGGAGGCTGCAGAGAGGCTGTGGTCCCCCATATCCACCAGCACAAACAGCCAGTGAGTGGCGGCAGGTGGTGTGCCCCACCCAAGGGAAGCTGACGTGCCATCTTTTTCCCTTTCATTTCTCACTGCCCAGCAGCAAGGCCCGGGCAATTCCTGGCACATTTCTCTTTTCTGTAGTAGCAGTACGGATTTTCAGCATAGCAGGGGACTGTCCGATATGAATTTTGTAGGAGTATTTTCATTTAATGTTTTCTAAATGATGAATGAGAACCCTTCTACCGTATTTGCACCAACCTAGATTTTGGCAGGTCACAACACTAAATGGGAATCTTCCAGAAAAATAGATCTATTGGGGATTGTTTTTCCTCACAGATTTTGACTCGCCTCTCTTTTTTTTTCCTTTCCAATGCTCTTTCTCCCTGCAGGAGAGAGACGGGCCTCAGGGCTGGTGTGGAAGTTCTTGCATATTTCATCTCACCTGACAGCCACCTCAGCATGGAGGGTTTCACTGAGATTCCCAAGGTAGCTCTTCAGAGGCAGGGGCTAGGTTTGGTCACTGAGAGAATCAGCTTAAGGGGATTTTTATGTGCATTTACTTAAGACGAAAGTATGCTTTACACCAAAGCAGCTTCTGTATGTTTTTTGTTGAAGAAGGGAGTAGTTAGGTTGAGGACACGGACCACGTGGCTGTCATTGTGTGGACCCGGTGCCAGCCTTCTGCCCAGCACCAGGAGCTGCTGAGTCAATGTCAGCTCAGTGAAATTCACACGCCCCACCTGGCGCTCACAGGCTGCTTCCATTTGTTGTTTGTTTGTTTTAATTCTACGATCCATATATTTTTTCTAGGAAGGGGTGACTTTTTTTCTGATTTAATTTCCTACATTTTTTCTTTCATATAAACTTGTAGCTGTGTTTTTCCTTTGGATTTTTATTATTTAAGATTTTTAGCCTGTGCAAGACTTTTTCACTAATACAAGTCAACCAGGAAGAAGCTCTTTTTCCACTTCAGTGTTCACTTTGCTCCAGATATTTCTAAGAAGGGCACAAACAATGACAAAATGTTTAAGGACGAACCCGGCCGGCTTGGGTCACCACTGCTATCTTTCCTGGTTTTATGTCTGCCTGGGGAGGGCCCAGCTTTCGGGTTCCCACTGAGGGACACATGAGAGAGGATTGCTTGGGGGCTGCTGCCAGACCTTCTGGCTGACAGTCTCTGCAGAGCTGCTGACAAGTGGCCTGGTGGCCGTATGTTGGCAGGTTTTCACGAATTGGGATTAGGGAATGTTTGTTTACTTGATAACCCATTGTCCACAAGGAGAGGCAGCAGCGTGAGGGAACGGTGCCACCGTAAGAGGACACAGCCAGCTCTCTACCCTGCCACAGAACCCTGAGCAGTCCCCTTCAGGCTGCAGTTTTCCATCTGGACTGAGGACTGGCCGGTGGAGCAGAAGAACCGATCACCCTCCATGGGAACGAGGATGCCCAGAAGTTGGAGTTAGTATGAGAGGACAAAGAGAACAGGGTCGAGGCAGCAAGGACACAATACACCTAGGGAAGGCCATTTTCCTGTGTGGTGTGTGATGAATGCACTAGATGTGGCGCTGATGACCTGTTTTCATTTGATCCTAAGGAATGTCAGTGTGCATTTTGAGACATTATAAAAATATAATTGCTATTACTTGATGACCTTCGAGTTAGTGAATTTTAATTCCACATCAGTGAGGTCCTGTTTTATGTTTTAGAGCAGTGCTTCTCCATCGCAGCGTGCACACGAGTCACCCAGCCTCTTACGGAGTGCAGGCTCGGACACAGCAGGTCTGGGCGGGGCCTGAGATTCTCAAGTTCTAACAAGGGCACAGGTGATGAGACTGCAGCTGGTCGGAATGCACCTTGAATCAAGTATTAGTATTACTCTTTCAGCTACAGCTGGCCACTGTATTTAATAGTATTTCTGAGAAAAAAAATATATATTTTAAGTTCCAATTTGACATCCTAAGAACACAGTCCTTCCCCTCAAAGATGTGATCTGATTTTATCTGTTTTCATGTGGCAATCCCCATATCCAAACCATGTTCATTAAAAACTCCATTTTCCATCCTAATACCTTGGAGACACCATCTTTATTGTTTACTAAATTATATACGTAGTTGGGTTTATCTTTCCTTTTTGTAATTTACAGAAAAATCAAGTAGAGAGTTCCATATATCCTCTTTTCTTCTATACACAGTTTCTAATAACATCTTGCATTTTTATTAATATCTATAAAAATTTTTATTTGCGGAGTACTTTTAATTGATAAACCAATATCGGTACATTGTTATTGAAGTACATAGTTTACCTTAGGGTTCATTTTTGCTGTTCATTCTGTGGGTTTCAGCAAATTCCTGATGTCGCATGTTCACTGTAGTGTCATGCAGAACAGTTTCACTGCTCTACGTATGAATCCCCCACCACCCCTGAATTAACCTCCCACCACCCCTGGATTAATCCCCGCATCACCCCTGAAATAACCCCCTACCATGCCTGGATTAACCTCCCACCACCCCTGGATTAATCCCCCCACCACCCTGGATTAACCTCC
>PVKP010010645.1:0-64086 GCA_004027715.1 Plecturocebus donacophilus
GATCACAGCTTTATTAATAAGCCTGAGATCTTGCACCAACCTCCATCGTCCATTAGGTTTTTGTACTCCTAAAATTGGCTTATTCAAGGGCTGTTATGGGACTTTACTAGATCCTGAGCTTTTAAGTTCCTTACAGTATCCTGTAGCCCCTTTTTAGCTTCTGGTCTTAGGGGGTACTGTCTTTGGTAAGGAAAAGAGGTGGGATCCTTTAGCCTTATTCAAATTGGGCATGCATTCTTTGCTCATCCAAATTGTCCTTCCATTGCCCAGAACTTAGGATTAATCCCTTCTCTAAATAAGGGGCAGCACAGAGGGATTTCCTCCCTGGTGATGTTCATATAGAAAACGATTCCTCCTCTGGCTAACAGGTCCCACCTTAGTAAGGAGTGGGACTTTCTGGCATGATGAGGAAGGCATGGGAGAAGAGCGTATCTCCACAGTTACAGCTTAGAGACTGGGAGAAACATCGGGAGACTGCTTGTCCTAGGACTCCTCAGACAGTTACAGACTTGAAGGATAACCATCCAGGACAACGACATCTTAAAACTCAGAAGGCTGCGCCCGTGTCCAGGAGGAGATTGACCTCCTGGCCCTCTATGGTTAGCTTTACCCAGGGCTCAGTGAGGGTGATGTCTTTTGCTGGTGCTTGCCCCGGGCACCCTCCATCTTGCTGTTGGATAATCTGGTTAGCCACCTCAGGCCCTGGGAACCTTCATCCCCTAGGACAGTGTGGCTTCCGGTGATCCCCTTGGCACAGTGGGCAAGGATGAGGTGGTGGCCCATTCCTCTGGGGACAATCTCTCTTAAAGTGTCCCATTAGTCCACAGTAGTACCAACCTCTGCCAGACTGGCAGCTAACCCAAGCCTCTCTTCTGAGCCCCTTGGGTCTGCTTGCCTGAGGGCCATGACTAGGGCGGCAGCTTTTCTCTGGTCTCTCCCGTTCCTTTCAGCCAGTTCCTCCTGGTCTCTATTATAGAACACCAAGGTTGCTAGATTTAGTAATGATTCTAGGCTCTGTTCTGGCCCCAGGGCCAGCTTCTGGAGCTTATTCCTAATGTCTACTGCTGATTACATAGTAAGTTTGTCTTTTAATATTAACTGATCCTCAATGGAGTCTGGTGACGGGGGAGTATAGTTTCTTAAGGCCTCTTGTAATCACTCAAGGAAAGCTGTTGGGTTTTCTTCCTTTCCTTGAGTTATGGTGGATAACATTGCATAGTTCATGGACTTTTTTCTAGTTCGCCTTAATCCCTCAAGTATGCAGGTTAATAAATGCCTACGACTCCAGTTCCCCTGTTCTAAGTCAGGATCCCAGTGAGGATCTGTGCTAGGGATTGCTTGACTACCTGTAGGAAATCTGTCCTTTTCCTCTGGTGTCATTAGGTCATGTACTTTACTAAGGTACCAGGTGTCCCCAAACTCTTGAGCCACTGCTAGAGCAGCCTCTCTTTCAATGCTGGTTAGGGTTTTACTGAGCAATAATGTGATATCTTTATAATATAATTACAAGGACTGATCCAGGCCCTGCAGAACATCTATGTACTTGCCCAGGTCATCTGAAACTTTTCCTATGTCTGCCTTGATTTGCTTTAAGTCAGAAAATGAAAAGGGGGCATGTACCTTGATTGGGCCAAATTCTCCTCCAGCTTCCTGTAGGGGGCAGAGTTGGGGCACCCTAGTAGCTTGAGGTGCCTTGGCCATTTCATCCTTCCCTGACTCCTCTTGGGTTATAGGAGCTGAGGAGACCTGGTTAGAATCAGTGGAGGGAGGAGCCACAGGGAGTCCTAAACGTGGGGGTAGTCCTGAGGAGGGGCTGGTAGGGAATAGGGTACAGGCCTTGAATAGCTGAGGATTATTCCCTAGAGAAAAGAAAACTTGCACATAAGGGGCCTCAACCAATTTGCCTTTGCTCTTACAGAATATGTCTAATTGTAGAATGGTGTTATAATTTGTACTTCCTTTAGGAGGCCAAGTTTCTTCACTCAGCAGAGGGTATCGTGGCCACGCTGTTTGGCAGAGAAAAATGAGCCACTTCTTCAAAGATCATGGGTCAAATTGGTCCCAGTTATCCAGGACACACTTTAAGGGTGATTTTGCCTTGGGAAGAGTAGCACCCATCTGAAATCAAACACAAGAATGTCTGCATCCCTGGTTATTCCTTGCAACCGCAAGCCCTGGGGCGTCCCTCAGTTATAGCACCTTGTAATTTCCTTGTGCCCTAGATGCAAGCTCATCTTCCAGGCTCCCCATGTGCTAGGTTTAAGTACATTTACCAGTGTCATGGGCATACCCTTACTGTCTAAATGTTCTTATTGACCCCCATAAGGATATGGGGACTGCCAGGATTAGTGGTCCTATGCCGGTGTGTACTTGAAGAACTAGGCCAGTGAGGGTTGGGTGACGGGTGCCAATATTCACCAATCAGAGTTCAGTTAACACAGGCCTGACCATAAAACTGCCCTAGGAGGATAAACTAGACAAGAACCCCTAAGCACAACAGTCTTAAATAAGGTAATGGATGGCCTCATAGCCGAGGCTGGGACAGTGCCCTTGGGACCCAGGCCTTCTCTCCTACCCCACTTTCTATCATAGGAATATGCCCTAGGGTTGTAGGGCCTGTAATTAACTATTTGAGCCTCTGACCAGGTTTGACTATGATATTCTAGATGGAGAAGTTCCGCCATATGGAGAGCCAATCCTAGGCAAGACAAATTGTACATCATTAGATTCTGGCACCATTCAGTTGGATTGGGAAATTTGAGAGTGACAAAAACACAATGTTCTATAGCCTCCAGTACCCACTAATAGGCTCTGGCTTCATTAGGACTTAGCCTAGCACTGAGGACTAAGGGAACTGGCCCTGTGTACTTATACTGCAGGAGGTCCTCATAGGCATAAGCATGGGGGCACCGCGGGCATGGGCCCCTGACTGCCACTCCCCAGCCTGGTCAGGGTTGGGGCCATCAACACCGCACCCCCTGCAGTGCCGCTGTCTGCCATGGTGGCAGTGGGGGCCACATGCACACGTCAGGCCTCTCCCTTTGCTGCCACCTCCAGGCCGACTGGCTCAGGTTAGCTTGTCTGGCCCGCTCCTCATGGCTCTGCAGCGAGGATGGTGGTGGGGCACCTGGGGGCAGCTGCAGCATGCAGAGCCTCTGGGCCTGGCCTGGCTGCACCCTGCCCCCTCCCCACTGATCTGCATCCCCACCCAGCCCTGGAGCAGCTCTGAAACAGAGAGCAGGCAGAAAAGGAGACTGGTTTGAAGAAAGCCTGGTGCCTGTGTGTTTAAGTCCCGCAGCTGCGCTGTTGAAAGGCTAGGTGGGACCTTGCAGGGGCCCCTGGCCCTGCGGCTGTGCTACATGTAGTTTCACGCAGGCCCAGCATTTCTCCTTAAAATTTAAAGGAAGTGAATAGGACATATTTTAAAGAAATTTAAAGGAAGCGAATAGGACAGATTTTAGCAAGTGAAATGGGTCCAATACACTCACTGCTCTAACATTTGCTCCTGGCCAGCTTGCCAAAGATGTAACTGAGAGACAGGAGCAGAGGCACCCAGAAGATGCTTTCAGTTGCCCTGATCCAATGGGCACAGGGGCTTAGCTCCCTCCCTGTTCCAATGTGTTCCCCAGTGTGCCCAGGTCCTTGACCTCTCTTACCCCAGGAATGGGGAGACAGTCCTGGAGGCACAGTGAGCTCACTATTCAAATATCAGGGGCCCAAAGACTTTAGCAGAGTGTGATTTATTAGGCAGAGAGAGAAAGAGAGAAGAAGTGAGAGAGCTCCCATGCTGCATTGGGAGGGGATCCAAGGGAGGAATTTGCACAGGTAAGGGGCAGAAGGATTTTAACCCCAGAGTTATTCCCACCCCATTCATGTTCTCATCCAATGAGAGGAGGTCTTTTCCTCTGGAGTGATTGATCTTTGACTTTGATATTGGATTAGCTTCCTAGCCCACAACAGAGGCCCTTCCTCCCAGAGCTTTCCATGGGCTTTTTGAACAAAGAAGCTCACCTGGAATTTCTATGTAGCCCGAACACGGGAAAGTCAGACAAAGAAGTTTATGTTCTCCTATGGGGAGGTAGATGGAGGCATGGCACTGGGGAGCTCTTGCCTTTGAAACCACTCTGCTTGTGGACTCGGTTTTCCTTAACACAGTCCCTCAGTATTCAGACAGCACGTCCTGCCACTTTTTTGTCCTCAGTGTTGCCTAAATTACCCTGTCTTCCAGTCTCCATGGCCACTACTGTAATTCAAGCTCTTGCTTCCTCTAACTTGCACTCTGAAACTGTTCTCCACACTTAGCTCTTCCTTCTCCCACCCACATTATGGCCGGCTGACCATAATTTTGGTCATTTTTGTGAACAGAAACACTCAGAGGTTACTGACTATACCAAGTGGTTTGAGAATACCCACTTCTGGAATTCAGGGTTCTCCTTGGCCTCAATATGCTCCATCTTGCAGCTTTATCGTTCACTGAATCTTACCGCACAAGCAATTCCATAGCTTTTCCCAAAGACTCCCAGCTTTCCTTTCTTTAGCCTTTTGTTTCAAAATTCAAAATTCAGCTCAACCACTGCTCATACATATAGCTTCCATGACCCTAGGAGAGAGAAAGCAATTTCTTCAGAAACACTCCATCACTTGGTTTTTAAATAACTGATACCATTCTAATTTGTTGTAAAATAATTTATGTACTTGTCACAGCTCTCCCTGTTGGACTGTATGTCCTCTAGTTCAAGAACCCAGCTATTTACCTACTGTGTAAATGATTGAATGCTACATATATGATGTATGCATAATGGCTTTTGATGAATAAAGTGATAAATGAAAAAATTCAGAGTTAACATTTTAAAGAAGTTGTCACTCTTGCCAAAATAGGACAAAAAAAGTCAAACTAAATGCAGTTTATTTCTAAATAAAGTGAGTAGGATTTGCTTCATCCATTTGGAGAACAAACTCATTCCAACCATCATCATGGTGGGCTTAGCTGTTTTATGGCATTACCAAAATTTGCAACCAAGAAAAATATGTACAGATTGAAAACAAATACTATAACATGTTAATAATGGTTATATCTAAATTATAGTATTTTGAATAATTTTAATATTTTTCATATATTTCTGCATTTTCTTATTACATTTATAACCAGAAAAACATTATTAGTAATAAAAATATTTTAACACCGGATTATCTTTGGATCACATATTTTAAACCTACAAATTTTGATCTAGGCAGTGCTGAATCTTGAGAATACGAAAAATACCCTGCATAGCTTGAATATGATGTGGTATATATTTTGGAAACATTAAAGATAATTTTAAAATATAGTGAAGGAGGTAAAAACTTGATACTAAGAGACAAAGAGGCTGTTGTTACTGTTAATGTAAATGATACTAAGATTAAAGCAAGGGTAAGTGAAATGAGAAGACAGGGAAGAGAGGAAAGTTAAAATCATAATTAATGAGGTTTGATTACAATTCAGTTAATCTGAGGCAGTAGGAAGACTTCTCAATATGTGAAGGATGTTCATAACCTGACAAATAAGGTTTTGCTTTTCATGCTAAAGGGTAAGTTAAATGACCAAGAAGTTAGCTGACAGATGGTTCTAACAGAAGCACTAAAGGGGAAGAAAACCACAGGGAGAAGAAACCTAATACATGAGATCATAGCTTTTTGGACTTTTGGTCAGTTTGAGTCATATAGTCAGAAGAGATAACAAGGTTTCCTAGCAAAATTGTTTAAAGAAAGAGAGATACTGCCAAGACTGGCTTTGCAGGAAAGATGGTAACAAATTTCTCTGAGAATAACAAGTAGCTAGTCCTGAAGGGAAATATGTGACTCTAGAAAGCAAGTGGGAGGGGAGAGCAGACTGTAACTTAGGGTGAACATTTGTGAAGTTTGGTAGTGGTGGGGAATCAATTGGTTCAATTTATTACTGATATCAATTAGCAGCAAGAAGCCTCCCTTTTTAATTTTTGTAATTTCTCTGGATTATTGGTAAATAGATGGTGTTTGGTTACACAAGTAAGTTCTTTAATGGTGACTCATGAGATCTTGGTGCATCCATTACCTGAGCAGTACACACTGCACTCAGTTTATAGTCTTTTATCCCTCACCCCTTCCCACCCTTTTCTCTTGAGTTTCCAAAATCCATTGTGTCATTTTTATGCCTTTGCATTCTCATAGCTTATCTCCCACTTATAAGTGAGACCATACAATGTTTGATTTTCCATTCCTGTGTTAATTCACTTAGAATAATAGTCTCCAGTATCATCCAGGTTGCTGTGAATGTCATTATTTCATTCATTTTATGGCTGTGTAGCATTCCATCATATATGTATACCACAGTTTCTTTATCCACTTGTTGATTGATGGATATTTGGGCTGATTCCACGTTTTTATAATTGCGAATTGTGCTGCTATAAACATGCGTGTGCAAGTATCTTTTTCTATAATGAAGTAGTCCCCAGTTTGCATTGTATATTTTTAAGACTTTAACAACACACATTTTTAGGCATTTATTTTAACTGCTCTGTCTACTGCTGGTTTAATACAGAAATTTATAGAAATATATTATTTTACTGTATTTATTTATTGAGACACATTAACCATTCAAGTTCTGTAACCATAATTAAGCTTGTGCCAGCTATATAAAAATCAATTATACACTGTGTCACTGTGCAGAAACAATCTTTGTGTGTGTGTGTGTGTGTGTGTGTGTGTGTGTTTTGTTTGTTTTTTTGAGACTGAGTCTCACTTTATTGCCCAGGCTGGAATGTAGTGGTGTGATCTCAGCTCACTGCAACCTCCACCTCCCAGGTTCAAGCAATTCCTGCCTCAGCCTTCTGAGTAGCTAGGATTACAGGCATATGCCGCCATGCCCGACTAACTTTTGTATTTTTAGTGGAGAGGAGATTCCCCGTGTCTGGTCTCCAACTCCTGACCTGAAGTGATCCACCCACCTTGGCTTCCCAAAGTGCTGAGATAATAGGCTTGAGAAACTGCACCCAGCCAGAAAAAACAATATTTAAGCTAGTTTTACAATGTGAACCCTACTTCAGAAACAGCATTTAAATCCTCTTACAATATTATCTTCCATCTTTTATTAAAATACATATCATACCATTGTATTTCTTATTTTTAAATTCTGCTTCAGCATTCTCTAAGAATCATAAAATGCCCATGGCATGGGTTAGAATAGAAAAGGTCCAAGTTCTCATTCTATTTCCATAACTTATTAGCATTTTGATCTTGGGAAAATTAATAAACCTTTCTATACCTTGATTTTCTCACCTGTGAACATTTCAGCTGAAGGAACTAAGTTAATTTGGTATAAACACTCATACCATGGCAAATTGACAGTCTACTCACAAAATTCCTGAATATTTAATAATCAGCTCTAGTGAGTTGGTAGAATCAGTACAAGGTACATCAAGCATACCGTGGTTAAAGAAAATAGATAATAAAGTTTCAGAAAGCAAGGGGCCTCAAGGTAGAAATAATGCTTAAATGCAGAGCCAAAATTAGGTTTAAATCAACAGAAGATCCAGATGTAAGATCATTAACTTCAAAAGCCATGGAATTAATAATCATAACAATAGGTGGAAAAGATATATTAAATTGCAAAGCTCAGAAGATTGAAACCTGAAGAAGAGGTGAGGGAGCTATAAAAAAATGAAATATATATCAAATTAGCTAACAAGTCTGTAAAGAGCAGGGTTTTACAAAAGAGGTAGTATGATCACTTATTTAAAGTTGATATAAAAAAGAATATATACAGATACTGCAGAATGAATCTAAGCTCACAGATACCAGTATTTCTACACCATTAGCCAGCTGAAGGGAGCCCAGGATATTAGATAGAATACTCAACAAGATCAACTCTATTATGTTTCACTCAAGATGAAAAAATAATAGAATAATGAATTAGTTGTTATCTAGTTCCAGATATGTATTTTGTGCAATTATTTTCAAGAATTCCTAAATGTGCATCTTTTCCTACTCACATCCCATACTCATTCCCACCTCATTAAAAAAAAAATGTAATCCAAATATCAGCCCCACACTTAGTAAAATTAGTAATTCCAGCATACTTTCTTTTAGCTAGGGATTAAGGAATTCAGTTTTGTCTGTAGGGCTTTCACATGGCCCTTCTCCATCCCCTGCATTCAACTCACTGAATTTTTATTATTCCAACCCTATATAGATAAAATGTGTCAGGGAACAAAACATGATTCCTATAGAGTCCGAATTATGGAAAGGGAGTCAGACTGGTGGAAGCAGAAGAAAACGAAAAGAAGAGGCAGATAAGCTACAAATCTGCCTTTCTTCATGGTCCAGGATCAAATATTTTAAATGTATACAGCCTTCCTGTACAAATAACTCACAATCTTCCTCCATCCAACTATCACCAGACGCCTCCAAGTTAGCTCACTGCAACCTTGGCATTATCAGCACTGCACAAAGCCCTCTTCAGCATACAGCATAAACACTTCTTTCTATAAAATCCCCAGCAAACCTTTGTTTCTTGGCAGTCAGCTTATCTTCTGATCCTGCCTGTTGCCACCTCACAAGTGTTTTCCTACTTTGTCTAATAGATATGCCTTTCTCTACCTACAACTGTCTTGGTAAATTCTTTCACCCTACACCACCGGCCCAGGCAGTCTTTGCTCCCTGGTGACAATACCCCCAAAAATCTACACTACTCAAAGCTTATGTGTATACCAAGATTGTCTGTCCATGAGCTTAGCCTTTGTTATTCTGCTTAGTGTTCTGACTAGAATAAGTACCAAGTGCTTGAATTAAATCTTTACACCCTATTTTTTCTTCCAAGGAGCTGAGTTCCATTTTCTGAATCCACACATGGTCAGATCTCTACCTGCTGTCAACATGATTTGTGAATAGAACCCTTGCTAGTAGTATCTAATTGTTAAACTGGACTTCTTAATATGGATTATTTCCTAAACTTTATCTGCCTGAATTACACCTCTTTTTTTCCCCATTAAGTTTTGAACTGTCGAATGTACTTACTCTCTGTTGTCAGTGGTTGTACTCAATCACGTTCCCCCACATCTGGCCTAGCTATATCTCTTGAAGTACTTCTTACCCCCTATGTTATTGCTTAGGACCCCTGTGCCTACCCAGCTTGGCTTCTAGCTTAGGTCTGACTCCGTATTAAACTATATTATACTATACCAAAACCAAATTTCCATAAGCAGGGTGCAGTATATATACTGTACTATACCAAAACTATAGTGTGCTTTCAGATGAGAAGATGGAAACGATTAATTCACAAGACCCACATGTCTCATTAAGCAATCAGGATACTTAAATATAAAGAACATCTTTAATAGACTAGACAGAGTTCATTCAGATAATGAAGAGTAAATTCCAGGAATGTGCTATTAGATTATCTGCAAAATCTGTCCCTTGCATTATAATACCATGCAAAAAGATATTTTGTTCCATAGGATATGTTGATAATTATTCTCTTGGGAGGGGAAAGTCAAGGAAATAAACTTTCTTTCAGATGCCTGCTGGTGACTGGAGAATGGGGGTTACCAGTTTTCTAAATTCTAGAGGGCTCATTGGCTACCCCTTTAAAGTAAATATAGATGCTAAACCTTCATGAAGATTTAAGCCAATTTTTAAATTGATGTCAAACTATATAAAGAGGACTGAAAAAAGGTTTTACCTCTAGTCGAAGAAAAAGTTTAAGTTTGGAAACTGGCAAAAGATACTAACCTTTCTGTGGCATGCTGGCTGTTGTCTAGTGAACTCTTCAAGGATAATTTGATTCTCTAGAAGAATACAATTTTGATTGTTCTTTTTTTTTTGTTGACTAGGCTATTGTATGTTTTGTAGGTTTAGAGATTAAATTGTAGAAGTGAAGTTGCAAATGATTCCTCTTTGTGGCAATATAAATGGTTCCTATTCATAACTGTGCAAATTAAATTTAGTCAGTAAAGATAAAATTGAATTCCCCCTGGTTGAAACAATAACACAAACTTTACAGTTTATTGCCCAATACAGTATTAAGCAATTTGACTTCTATTAGCAAATTCATATCAGTATTGCTGACTGACTATGCATACATACCTATATATATGTGTATATATGTGTGTGTACATATATATATATACTTACATATATATATATATATATATGTGTGTGTGTAAGTTTTACAAATTTTCTTTTGAACTTTATCTTATTGCTTTTCTTGTTTAGAAATTGGTTGAGTCTGGTTGTAGTGGCTTACACCTGTAATTCCAGCACTTTGGGAAGTTGAGGTGAGCAGATCTCTTGAGCTCAGGAGTTCAAAACCAGCCTAGGCAACATGGTGAAACTCTGTTTCTACAAAAGTACAGAATTAGCTGGCTGTGGCGGCACATGTCTGTGGTCCCAGCTACTCAGGAGGCTGAGGCAGGAGGATTGCTTAAGCCTCGTAGGTCGAGGCTACAGTGAGCCAAGATCTCCCTACTGCATTCCAGCCTGGGTAACAGAGCAGGACACTGTCTCCATTCTTAAAAAAAACTGAGAGGAAAGAAAATAAATTAGTTGAAATCTTTAATGCACTTTCATTTTATATTTGCATAAGAGTCCTTGTTTTATTTATTCAAAACTTATTTACTGCTAACTAATCACTATCTTCATACCCTACAGAAATGAAGCCTTAGCACAGAGATTTTGGGGATTGACTAGGCAGTCCTTATTCTCCAGAGATTCTCACATGAACACTGCATCATTTCCTAATTTTACCTCCTATTTTTTTCTTCAAAGTTCATGTCTTGAATAGGAATTTTGTGCTTCTAAATATTCCCAACTCTCCTTTATCTTCTTTTACCACAACTCTATGTATTTGTAAAGTCACAACTCCCTTTTTTTGGAAATTGTCATCTAACAATATCTGTCTATGTCTTATAAATTGCATAGTTAAGTGTCTGCTACCTGCTAAAGGAAAGAATGCTTCCTGGGGCCTGGTGGGTGGAGAAAAAGAGAATGTTGAAAATTTCCTATCCTTAGCTCTTACTTAGTCTTTCCCACAAAGAAAAACAAAATTGAAACAAGAGCTCATACTGTGAGGATTAGATAATCTGCCAGAAAAACTTGACCAGGATTGCTATGAGATTTCCATTCTTTCTGTTAACTTACCTTTGACTTGATGATGCTAAAACACATTCCCTTACCAATTCCACCTCATCCACATGCCTTCTTCCATCAACTCAACAATAAACAGCATCTGCCCACAACTTCTGCCTAATTCCTGGTTTTTATTTCTGGTTGTAGGAGATGGCAAGAAGCAGAGTTATTAGGGACTAATGAAGTAGAAATATCTGGAAAAGTAATCCCACCTCACAAGAACTATTTCTGGAAATGTGAACATTGTGATTCCACCATGCTCTCTAATATAGTCTCTTACTTAGAGGTACCTGGCACATAGCTGGTACTCAGTCAACATTTGTTGCATTTATTATTTTTAATGGGATCAGTAGACTTCACAGCTAAAATGATACCTGCTATACCCATTCCATGTCTTGACTTGGTGGTAAATTGTGAATATAAGTATTTTCAGTGAATTCAACTCTCAAGGGACAAAAGTGTCTCTGAACCAAGGAATCCTATAGTTTATGAATTTTGAAATTCTGTTTTCATTGTTTTACCTTGTTTCCTAAGTTATTTTTCTCATCAAAGAAAGTTTTTGGGATTTAGTAACTATACTCTTTGCCTGAGTCATGCAGCTAACACCCATTATGTTCAGCTAACATTGTGTCTGCCTGACTGAATTTCTTTTGACACCTTTGTTCTGCCAGAACCCTTCTGGTAAAAAGGAGTTTACAGACAGGGGAATGTGTGGGTAGAAGGAGGAAAAACACATACATGCACACACTTTGAAATGAAAAATAAACCTAAGTGTAATCTTTGTTGAACTGTGATGGGCTCAGCCACAGAAAATACTTTGCAGAGTTTCTCTCCTGTAGAGATTTGTCAGTGATTCACCTTGAATGGAAGATTGTTATATTTTATCTGAAAAAGGGTCTGTTGTTTTCTTCATACCTTTCATCTACAGCTGATGTCAAACTTCAGATATTTTATTCAGGGGTCAAAACTGTTATTGTCATTAAAATGAGACTGGAGATTAACTCTAGAGATGTGATGTGAATACTTAAGATGTACTCTCTGCACATTTCAAGTAGGCAATACATTATTGTTATGAACTGTATTTGCCATGTTGTACATTAGCTATCCAGAACTTATTCATCTTATAACTGCAGGTTTGTTTAGTATATGTTGACTGTGCTCTAAATACAATGTTCTCTGGAAGGGGACTAATTATTTTCTTCCAAAATTTTCTCAAAGTTAGACAACAGATAAAAGGCCATCAAGAAGAAGCAACGAAATATGTTTATGTAACCTCAGTGCTTTTAAATTACTGCACATGACATGATAACAGTGCCTTTTTTGGGTACAGCAGCGTCTTTTATAGAATAATATTTATTTTTGGAGATAATTGAGGCACAGCGAAGTTAACAGCATGTCCAGGGTCCCACAGGTGTAAGTAGTGGAACTAGCACTTTTTCCTACTTGTCCTAGTCCATGTTCAGTGTAACCGACCAGTGAGTTCATTTTGCCTGCTGCCTGGATAAAGCTGATTTATCAAGACAGGGGAATTGCAATAGAGATGGAACTTAATTCACAAGGAGTCAGCTGAACGGGAGACCACACTTTTATTATTACTCCAACTAGTCTTCTAGAAAATTTACAGGCTGGAATTTTTCAAGGATGGTTAGGGGTAAGAAAGAGGGGTCACTAGGCAACGAGAGCTTGCTGCTAATTGGTTGAGGGTATAATCATAGGGGTGTGGGAAATGGTCTTCATGTGTGCTGAATCACTTCTGGGTTGGGGCCGCAGGAGAGGTTGGTGGTGGGTCCATGTGGAGCCATTGGTGGTCAAACATGCAAAAAATATGAAAAGACATCACCAAAGGCTAATCTTAGGTTCTACAATAGTAACATTATCTGCAAGAGTAATTGGGGAAATTTCATTACCTGTGATCTCCAGAATAGTAGCAGATAATTGTTTAGGTCAGCACCTTAGCAGAATTCAGGCTTCTCTTATCCTCTTAGCCTGGTGGTCTCTCATTAGCTTTACAAAGGCAGATGAGTTTTGGGGAAGAGTTATTACCATTTAATCTATAAACTAAATTTCTCCCAAAGTTAGCTTGGCCCAAGCCCAGGAGTAAAGGGTAGTTTGAAGGCCAAAGACAAGATGGGGGATCGGTTAGATTAGATATCTTTTACTGCCATAATTTTCTCACTTATAATATTTGCAAAGGCAATTTCAGTTTTCCTTGTACCAAAATGATTTATTCTTTTCAGTGTATGTGGAAATCTGTATATAGAGAGGATATATTCCACAGTAGAAGAAAAATTGTGGAATAATAAAATGCTTTACATTAGAATTCTAGTGAATTTTCTTAACATTTAAGAACATATGAGCAACCATCCTGAGGATCTTAAATAATAATTATGCTGGTGTTTGTTTTGCATCTAAGGAAACCTAACAACAGTTATTTGTCAAGTCCTCTCCAGGTATATTAACAAGTTGTTAGCTATGGTAGTTAAATATCTATTCCGTACCGCCATTTAAAAATAAACATCATTATTTAGATGAGGAATCTTAGACCCAAGCAGTTTACAAGATCCTGCAGAGTTAATGACAGAATAGAAGGAATAAATTTTAGCCCCAAATTTTCTAACTCACCTAGCCTGGAAACCAACATAGCTATTATTTCCGGAGTGGCAGAACATTGTCTCAGATCACAGTTCTTTTAAATGAGAAGATAAGAGTTACATAACGTCTTTCATCTCCAGTAAATTTTGTCAGTAGCAGTCATTTACATTCTGGCAACAAGCACCCCCTGATATTCCTGTTGGTGCATTCTATGTAAAAGGCCTGCTGTGACCTAGAAAACAGTGAATTCATTTACATAATCAGTGCATGCACTGCCCTTGTGATGAGGTATATTTAAAAGGGGTATGTTTACAAGAACAGGATCAAGAGCTTTTGAGAAAACACACATAGCTACTTTTTTAAAGTCTTGGAGAAATGTACTATTCAAGAGGGGTTACAGTTTCTTGCCAATTTGGGATTAATGTAGTATTTTATAAGGAGAGGGATTAAGTTATAAAACATATTACTCCAAAAGGAGTCTTACTCAAAAAATAGAAATGCAGTAAGACATATTTGGAAGCATTTATGAATGCCAGGGATACACATGAGTTAGCATTAATTTCAGAGTCAATTACAGGAATACTTCTAATCCTAGTGTGGCCACTGATTAATCATATCCTCTAGCCACGTCATTTAAAATTGTTTGACATCTACCTCCTCATTTGTGGAATTAAAGATTGAATTCATAAGTCATTGACTGATTGTTTCCTATGTAGAATTTGGCCAATATAGATTTTTTATTCATTCAGCTCAGTGTTTTTAAAAATGAATGGAATTTTTACTATTCCTTTGAGTTTCCTAATATTGCACATACCTTTCCCAGCATGGAAAACATCAGAGTCTTCTTCACCCCTCTCAGAATTACTCACTGAATTCCGTATATCAGCATCAATTTTGACCACTCCTGCTTCTCTAGTTGTCAAGGTAAACTTAATGGCTGAATAAAGAGCTTCTCTCATTTGAGGCACCTTCTCTAAGAGCTATATAGATACTTCAACTGCAGGTGGTAAAGCAGGGTGGTGGAACTCCAAACTATTATCAACCTGGCATTAGCTTCCTGCCTC
Organism: Plecturocebus donacophilus; assembly: GCA_004027715.1. Taxonomy (NCBI): domain Eukaryota; kingdom Metazoa; phylum Chordata; class Mammalia; order Primates; family Pitheciidae; genus Plecturocebus; species Plecturocebus donacophilus. The sequence goes on from PVKP010010645.1 coordinate 14,796, forward strand.
TTGAAGACTGCATTGCAAGCTGAAGCAACGAACTGAAGTGTCTCAGTACTACAGCATCAGTAAGCCACCAAGAAATGCCTGAAACCTTCATGATAGCATTATGCAGCCTATTTGTATGACATGGTTGAGAGGGAGTCAACATCATGAGCAATGCAGTGAATATAACTTTTGCTTTAACAAATAATCTTTTTCTCTTCTCTCAAGCTTTTCTGGATCCAAAGTAACTAACACTTTCTTTTCAAGAACAGCATGCTATGCCCACTAATAAAATAAAGACTATTAGGACAAGAGCAACTAGGGGTGGCTAACTCCTTCAGATTCAATCTTAGTAAAAGCATGGGAAACAGCTGCCCCTTGCCTAGATTTTGGCATTTAACCATTTATTCTGAGACCTGTGCAGAGGTCTGTGAGATACAAAAGCTGTAAGTCTTCCTGGCAGTACATAAGATGTGATACAAGAGAAATTAAAGAGCAGGTATAAGTAAAATATGTATATGAAATAAAAGCTGAATAGTCATGAGATCAAGAGTAGAGAGGGTAATCTGAAAGTTTTCACTTTGTAGTTTGATCACTTATTGTATTGATAATCTAATTAAAAATGTTTTTCCAGTAAATGCAGTAACAAACTATAAAAAACAAAATACATGTTAAATAAAAAATGAAGTACTTAATTTTCATTTTGCACATAGTTAATGAAGAAAATGTAATATGCAGAAAAAATTTTTGACATTTATTATCTACTGTGGGAACTATAGCAATATCACTGACCAGACGAAAATCAGAAGATACAAATTTGCTGAAAAACTATCAACACCTATTTCAGACTTACTAAATCCTTAAGAAGGTTATACCCAAAGACAAAACAGTGATAAGACTTTTCATTGACATTACCGACTCTTGTTCTAAATTAGTCATTTTAATGTATCTCTTTTCATATTTAAACATAACTATTAATTGTATCCATTAATTTAAGATACATTTTACAATCAGTCACTTTTATATGGTGTCATCAGCTTTTTCAAATAGAAAACAAGTTATGTAAGGGTTTAAGATTTTTATTCAGATCATAAATATTTTCTGGTATGTAAATAGAATGAGAAGATCTGTGTATATAATATATGAAGATATTTGATATATATTTACTGAACAAAAAGGTAGAACTTCGTATGTGGCATACCACATTTAGGTAAAACAAAAAATATCTACTTTTGCACTTATGCCTTTTAAAAAGCCCTCAAAAGTTGAAGGAAGTGTTAAACAGTGGGCTGAAGTGGGAGAGGTGACTTGGTGGATGGTAATTAAGTAATATGCCTGCAATTTTAGACACCATTTAGAAGTTATCCTGGATACATTATATTTGCACATTTGTTTATGTTGCTGTTTGCTTGGGAAAGTGGTAAGAACTAAATCTTATGGTTATATGTTTACTGATTTATCTCTTCATCTCCATTGTAAGCATCTTTAAAATATTACTAAATGGCAATTGTATATTGGGGATTTATTGAACTCCATTAGTCAAAGTTTTAATTGCTTTATATATATATATATCATCTTGTTTTAAATCATCCCAATGATATGGGTATCAGTTATTGCCTTTTTATTATAATAAGAATGTATAACTGATATCTACTTTTTTTAAAGAAAGTTAAGTGTACAATAAAGTATTGTTAACTATAGTTGTCATGTTGTACAGCAGATCTCAAGAACTTATTCATTGTATAGCTGAAACGTTATACCCACTGAAGAGCAACTCCTCCTTTTCCCTACTGTAGATCCTAGCAGCAACCATTCTACTCTAGGTTTTTGATATGGTTAGGCTTTGTGTCCTTACCCAAATCTCATCTTGAATTGTAATCCCCATAATCCTTACAGTCACCAAATGTCAAGGAAGAGACCCAGTGGATGTAATTGAATCATGGGAGTGGTATCCCACATGCTGTTTCAATTATAATGAGTTCTCACAAGATTTGATGGTTCTATGAGCATCTGTTCCCTGCTTGAACTTCTCCTTCCTGCCGCCCTGTGAAGAGGTGCCTTCTGCCATGATTGTACGTTCCCTGAGGCCTCCCCAGCCATGTGGAATTGGAAGTCTGTTAAACTTCTTTTCTTTATAAATTACCCAGTCTCAGGTAGTTCTTCATAGCAGTGTGAGAACAGACTAATACAGCTTCCAGGAGTTTGGCTAATTTAGATACCTTACATAAGTGGAATCATATTTGTCCATTGGTGACTGTCTAATTTCTTATACTAATCTCCAGGTTCATCAATGTTCTTACATTTTTCAGGGTTTCCTTCTTTTTAAGGCTGAATAATTTTTCATAATATGTATATACCACATTTTCTTACCCATTTATTCACCTGTATTACTCTGTTCTTGCACTGTTATATAGAAATATCTGGCACTGGGTAATTTATTTTAAAAAATTTAATTGGATAACAATTCTGCTAGCTGTATGGGAAACACAGTGGCTTTTACTTCTGGGGAGGCTTCAGGACCTACAATCATGGCAGAAGGGGAAAGAGACATATCTTACATGGCTGAAGCAGAGAGAGAGAGAGAGAGAGGCAGGAGAGGGTACACACTTTCAAACAACCAGATCTCATAATAACTCACTCACTATCACAAGAACAGCACCAAGGGAATGCTGCTAGACCATTCATGAAAATTCCACCCTCATAATCCAATCATCTCCCACCAGGTCCCACATCCAACATTGGAAATTGTATTTCAGCATAAGATTTGGGTGGGGACACAGATTTGAGTGAGCCATGTTACTCTGTTCCTGGCCCTTCCCAAATCTCATGTTCTCTCACATTGCAAAATACAACAATACCTTCTGAACAGTCCTCTAGAATTTTAACTCATTTCAACATTAACTCAAAAGTTCACAGTCCAAAGTCTTATCTGAGATAAGGCTAGTACTTTTCACCTATGAAACTGTGAAATCAAAAACAAGTTAGTTACTTCTAAGATACAATGAAATTTTAGGCATTTAGTAAGTACTCTCATTCTAAGAGGGAGAAAGTGGCCAAAGGAAAGAGGCTATAGGTCTCATGCAAGGCCAAAACCCAGCAGGGTGGTCATTACATTTTAAAGTTCCAGAATAATCTCATTTGACTCCACATCTCACATACAGTGCACATTGATACAAGGGGTGGACTCTCAAGGCCTTGGGCAGCCGTGCCTCTCTTGTTTTCCAGGGCTCAACTCCCATGGCTGTTCTCAAAGGCTGGCATTCAATGCCTGTGGCTTTTCCTGGTACAGGGTGCAAGTTGTCACTGAATCTACCATTCTGGAATCTAGAGGTTGATTATCCTCTGCTCGCAGCTCCACTAGGCAGTGCCCCAGGGGGCCTCTGTTTGGGAGCTCCAAACCCACATTTACCCTTCACACTACCATAGTAGAGGTTCTCCATGAGGGATCTACCGTCACATTAAGCTTCTGCCTGGATATCCAGGATTTCCCATACATCCATTCAAATCTAAATGGAGGCTCCTGAGACTCAACTCTTGCATTCTGTGCACCCACAGGGTTAACACCACATGGAAGCCACCAAGGCTTATAAATTGTACTCTCTGGAGCAGTAACTTGATCTGTATCTGGGGCCGTTTGAGCTGAAGCTGGAGCTAGAGCTGGAGCAGCTGGGATGCAGGGAGAAGTGTCCTGAGGCTTCACAGGACAGTGGGGCCCTGGTCCTGACTCACAAAACCATTCTGTCCTCCTAATCCTCTCAGCCTATGATGAAAGAGGCTGCTGTAAGGATCTCCAAAATTACTTTGAGGTCTTTTCTCCATTGTCTTGACTATTAGCAATTGGCTCCTCTTTACTTATGTAAATTTCTGCAGCCTGCTTAAATTCTTCCCTTTAAAATGGGTTTTGTTTCTTACCACATAGCCAGGCTGCATTTTTCCAAACTTCTACACTCTTCTTTCCCTTTAGATATAAGTTCCAATTTTAAGACATTTATTTGCTCATGCATATGAGCATAGTTTGTTAGAAGTGGCCAATTTGCATCTTGAATGCTTAGAAATTTCTTCTGCTAGATACCCTAAATAATCATCCTCAAGTTCAAAGTGCCACAGATTCCTAAACCAGGGTCACAATGCAGCCAGTCTCTTTGCTAAGGCATAACAAAAATCACCTTTGCTCCAGGTCCCAATAAGTTCCTTATCTCTCTCAGAGACCACCCCAGCATGGACTTCACTGTCCATATCACTGTCAGCATATTGGTTGTAACCATTCAGCAAGTCTCTAGGAAGTTCCACCCTCTGCCCATTATCCAGTTCTAAGGTAGCTTTTACATTTTTTAGTATCTTTATCGCAGTGCCCCACTCCTCAGTACCAATTTTCTGTATTAGTTCATTCTAGCACTGCTATAAAGAAATAGCTGAGACTAGATAATTTATAAAGAAAAAAGGTTTAATTGGCTTATGGTTTTGCAGGCTATACAGAAAGCATAATAGCTTCTGTTTCTGGGGAGGCCTTTAAAAACTTATAATCGTGGCAGAAGGTAAAAAGGCAGCAGGCATATCTTATATGGCTGGAGCAGGAGAAAAAGAGTGGGGAGAGGTGCTACACACTTTTAAACAACCAAATCTCAGAATAACTCACTATCACAAGAGTAACACCAAGGGGATGATGCTAAATCATTCATGAGAACTCTACCCCTGATCCAATCACATCCCAGCAGGACCCACCTCCAATATTGGGGATTACATTTCAACATGAGATTTGGGTGGGGACACAGATTCAAACCTTGTCACCAGCAATGGACATATAGGTTATTTTCATATCTTGACTATTGTGAAAAATGCTGCAATGAAAATGGGAGTGCAAGTATCTCTTTAAGATCCTGGTTTTAATTTTTTTTTAATAAATGCCTAGAAATAGGCTTGCTGTATCATATAGTATGTCAATCCATTTTTAATTTTTTGATGATTTTTCATACTGTTTTCCATTCCCAACATAGGGTACAAGGGTTGCAATAATCAATGCCCTTTTAAAGATGACAAGCTGAAATTCAGACATATTAAGTAAATTGCTCAAAGTGATAAGCCAAAAACTGATGAATCTGGAATTTAAACTCTGGTTTAATACCAAAAATGACACATTGCTGTTATCTCTCAGCTGTTTTGTTGCTTTTTTCCCCTCCCTTCTTTTCTTTCCTCTTTTCTTTCCTCCTTTTCTTTTACTGATTATTAATTCTCATTACATATAGTAAAAACATGGAAACTTAAACATCTCTATCATTCTATATTTATTAAAAGTAAAGCTTTAGATGTAATACATTTAACAGTTTATTTGAACAAATAACAATTAATGAATTAGGCAGCACTTAGAACCAGAAGAAGTTCAGGAAGCTCAACCTATAAGTGTGAGCAGTAAGCATTTATAATTCAAACATGGAAGCAAAATAGAGAAATCACCCAGTGGACTAAGTATCTACCTTTTGTGGGCATGGTATGACAAGGCATTTGCCTTATTTAGGTATGGTCTGATCAGCTGGATGCCTTTGACTGGCTAAAACTCAGCCAAGTGTGACTGGGTGAAACCTGGCTATTTGTTACAAAGACTATATTCCTAGTTAGGTTTTGCTTTATTACCAGATTCACTTGTAGTTTGTCTCACAGGAACTCAGAGACAGCCTCAGGCTAGTGACTTCCAGTTTAAATTTAACAAAATTCTAAAGTGCTTAAGAACTATTAGCAGGTAGATCTCCAAATTTCACATGTAGGTAAGAAGAGATAATTTGTAAGTCTCTCTACTGACAGGTTGACTTCCTTCCTGGAGCACTATTTCATCTTCACCTAACTTACTTTCCCTGTAGATTAAAGCTTAATAACCAGAAAAAGAAAAGAAGGAAGGAAGAAAAGAATGGAGAGGGAAAAGTTAATAAGAGTGAGAGAAACAAGCAAAGTGTAGTATTTGGCTTACACCAGGGTTCGAATCTCAGATTCACCACTTTCCCTACAGATTTAAGCTTGGAGCTTATTTCAGGAAACCCTCCTGGAAAACATAGAGAAGTATATATCATCTCACAGCAATATACCCCTATAGTTACAACATTTCCTACTCTACATTAAAACTGTCTATGCATTAAATTAAACATACCAATATACAACCAATTTTTTAATAGCTGTAAATGCAACTTTTCCATATGATTCAATATTGTTTGTTTCTTACTGTAGATAATAAACCCTTGGAGGAAAGAATTATATCTTTATACTAATAAATTTTCAAGATTCAGCACAGTGCCTAGGATACAACAGACATTCAACATATTTTTATGTAAATGAACAAATGAAATAGACGGGCAAATAAATGAGCAACAGATAATTTTATACACATTATGAAACAAGCGAGTCTAATTAATCTGAAAAGTATTCTATTAGTCTGACCTCTACTTATCCAAAGCTATAACTTAATTTATGATAGAAACTATGTAGAGGTTTCAAAACAAAATTTTTTCATATGAAATTTTTATTTGCTATTAAAAAATAAAGCCTAGATGCATAAGAAATCAATGGGAGGATTTACTGTTGTTTTTCTGATTTGTTTCTTTTTGTTGGGTTATTTGTAGTTCAAACACATGACTTATTTTAACATAAATAGATGACTTCTCAAATTTACTTTTTAAATTGAAATCCTTTTAAAGATTTTTGTTATTGAAGCTGATTTGCTAAGAATAATAAGACTTTACCCAATATTAGGTGATTTGTATATGGCACTTGAAACTGGTTTATTCTTTCTACTGATTGCCACACAAAATATAGTTGATAAAAACCACATACTGATTAAACTATATCTTAAACAGAATTTTATAAAATGACTCGAGTTGATATTCTTAAATCCAGTGGTTGTATAATCTGTTCATACTATTTATACTCTTTCCTAGGTATTGTCAGCATGTAAAATACACAGCTTTCTGGAGTTCCCTAAACTCTCACTAGTGCATTCTACTAGAACTTTCTGCAGTGAGGGAAATGTTTTCTATCTACGCACTATGCAATATAATAAGTGTTAGCCACATGTGGTACTAAGCACTTAAAATGTGATTACTATAAAAGAAAAAATACATTTTTATTTTATTTTAATCAATTTAAACGTAAATAGCCACATACAGCTAGTGGCTACTGTATTGAACAGTTAAAGAATTTCCTTTTAAAAATGTTTTGATTTTTTGCTATTCAGTTGTTTAAGTTCCTTGTATATTCTGATTATAAATCCTTTGTCAAATAGTACGTAAATATTTTCTCCCATTCTATATGTTGTCTTTTCACTTTGTTGATTGTTTATTTGGATGTGCAGAAGCCTTTTGGCTTGATGTAATCCTACTTGTGTATTTTTGCTTTTGTTGCCTGTGTTTTGGGGCCTTATCAAAAAATTTCTTGACCAAACCAATGTCCAAAATCATTTCTCCAATATAATCTTCTAGTGATTTCAGTGTTATAGGTCTTACATTTAACTTTTTATTCCATTTTGATTTGATGTTGATATATAGTGAGAGATCGGGGTCTAGTTTAATTTTCTTACATATGATCATCCAGTTTTCCCAACAACAATTATAAAGAAACTACCCTTTCTCCAATGTATATTCTTGGTGCCTTGATCATTAGTTCTGTGTTCTCTGTTCTGTTTCATTGGTTTATGTGTCTGGTTTTATGCCAATAGTGTCCTGTTTTGGTTTTTGTAGGTTTGTAGCATAGTATGAAGTCAGGTAGTGTGATCTCTCCAGCTTTGTTCTTTTTGCTCAGGATTACTTTAGCTTTTTGGGCTTTTCTGTAATTCCATACATATTTTAGACATTTTTTTTTCTATTCCTGTGAAGACTAACATTGGTATTTTGATAGGGATTGCATTAAATCTGTAGATTGCTTTGGAGAGTATAGATATTTTAACAATATTGATTCTTCCAATCTATAAGCATGTGTTATTTTTTTTCTTTCTTTCTTTTTTTTTTTTTTTTTTTTTTTTTTTTTTTTTTTTTTTTTTTTTTTTTTTTTTTTTTTTTTTTTTTTTTTTTTTTTTTTTTTTTTTTTTTTTTTTTTGTGTGTGTGTGCTCTTCAATTTCTTTCATAAGCATTGTATGATTTTCCTTATAGTGATCTTTCTCTTTTTTGGTTGCATTTATTTCTAGGTAGGTATTTTATTTTAGTAGCTATTGAAAGTGGAATTGCTTGATTTTTTTGTCTAATTGTTTGCTATTGGCATATATAAATGTTACTGATTTTTGTATGTTGATTTTGTATCCTACAACTTCACTGAATTCACTTATTGGCATGAACAGTTTTTGATCCAATCTTTAGGTTTTTCTAAATATAAGATGATGTCATCTATAAATCTGATTTTAAAAATGGGCAAGTTACCCAACTAGACATTTTTATTTATTTACTTTTATTTTATTTTATTTTTATCTTTTGAGATGGACTTTCTGTTGCCCAGACTGGAATGTAGTGGTGCAATCTCTGCTCGCTGCAACCTCTGCCTTCCAGGTTCAAGTGATTCTCCTACCTCAGCCTCCTAAGTAGCTTGGATTACAGATGTCCATCACCATGTCTGGCTAATTTTGTATTTTTATTAGAGATGGGGTTTCACCGTGTTGCCCAGGCTGGGCTTGAACTCCTGAACTCAAGTGATCCACCGGGCTCGGTTTCCCGAAGTGCTAGGATTGCAGGCATGAGCCACCATGCCCGGCCTGAATAGACATTTCTTAAAAGAAGACATATAAATGGCCAATGGGCATATAAAAAATACTAAACATTACAAACAATTAGGGTCACAGTGAGATAATCCCACCCTAGTTAGAATGACTGTCTTCAAAGAGACAAAAGATAAGTGTTGGCAAGAATGTGGAGAAAGGGGGACTGTTAATACATTGTTAGTGGGAACATAAATTGATGTAGCCACTGTGAAAATCAGTATGGAGGCTCCTAAAAAGAACGGAACTACCATATGATTCAGCAATCCCCTTCTGATTAAACATCCAAAAGAAAAAGCAGCACATAGAAGAGATATCTGCCCTTTCATGCTTATTGTAGCACTATTTACAATAACCAAGCCACAGAGTCAGTCTAAGTGTCTGTCAATGGATGAAGGATAAGGAAAATGTGGTATATATACACAGTGGAATATTATTCAGTCATACAAAATGACAAAATCTGTCATTTGCAGCAATATGGGTAGCATTGGTAAACATTATATTAAGTGAAATAAGCCGGACACAGAAAGATAAATACCACACAAATGCCACGTTTTCACTCATGTTGGAGCTAGAAAATGATCTCATATAGGTAGAGAGTAGAATAGTAGTTCCAGAGGTTGAGAACTATAGGAGTAGGGTGGGAGATGAAGAGAATTTGGTTAATGGGTACAAAAATACAGTTGGATAGAAAATATCAGTTCTAGTGTTGGATAGCATAGTAGGATGACTATACTTAACAATTTATTGTGTATTTCAAAATAGCTATATAAAAGAGAAGATCTGAAATATTTCTAACACAAAGTAGTAAATGTTTAAGGTGATAGATATTCCAGTTACCCTAATTTGATTATTACATGATGTATACATGTATCAAAATACCACATATACCCCAGATGTTTGTACAATCATTATGTATCAATAAAGGAAAGTGAAAAGACACACAAAAAAGAAAAAAAACATTATGGGTAGGGCTGTCTAAAGACACATTTGGTACTATGTTAATTTCACAAAAATAAAGACACCCTACAGTTTTCAGTTTTTAAAAAAATTGTGGCTGCGTAGTTCTAGCCTACTTTCTCTTCTTATTTCTTGCATCTAACTCTTTTTGTTTTTGTTGTTCTCGCTGAATAAATGCTTTGCTGTGAAAGTCTGTGGGTGTAAACGTTCTTTTTCTTGCATCAAAAAAATTCTCATTTTTTCAAACTCTTGAATAGTAATTGGGTTGATATAAAAATCTATGCTGACAGTTATTTTTCCTCAGCATTTTGAAGATGTTGTTCCGTTACGTTCTGGCATCTATTGTTGCTAATAAACAGTTAGCTGGAAACTACTGGAGTTATGCTTTTTTTCCTCTCTCTTTCAAGTAGTATTTTCTTTATTCTTGATATTCTATAGCTTCACCATTATGGGTCTTGGTGTGGATTTAATGATATTCTGCTTGATACTTTGAAGCATATTTTCAGTTTGAGGATTCATATCTTTCTTCAATTCTGGAAAATATTCTGCTGTTGTATGCGCGAATGCAGCGTTTCCACTATTTTCTCTATTTTCCTTTGAAATTTCAGAAGTGTCTCTGTCTATCTTCAATATGTCTTCCCCCTTTATTTCTTTGTCTAACTAGCAAATTGGTGAATTGGATAAGAACACTCTGGTGAAATCCTCACCCAATTCACTAGTTTCCTCTCAGATTACACTAACCGAGCAATGTCCTGTGTTATTTTAATGCCATCAGAATCAGATCAAGAATTTGCACAAGTGTATTTTTCTTTGGAATTTTGGATTGAAGGCCAATTTAAATGGGAAGTTCTTTTTATTTTTTTCTTTACTCTTCAACCCTATCAAACTCAGGACATTGCTCAATTAGCACAAGAGTATTTTTCTTTGGAATTTTGGATTGCAAAATTATTATTCCAAATTTCTTTGGAATTTTGGATCCCACTCATTTGAATGGGAAGTTCTTTTTCTTTTTTCTTTCTTAATCTTCATACCTATGATCAACACCACTCAGGCCCTTGAGGACACTAATCTTTACTCAGTCTTATATTGACATATAGGACTTCTTCCTAAGTGATACATTAGATGTCACAAATCCTATCTCCCTACCCACAGGTGATTTAGTTTACTTCCTGATCAACAGGCTGTATCTGTATTCTGTCACCTTTCTAAGCTGGAATGTTAATCAAGCTGTATACTTGGAAGATTGTCTGTAGCATATTTGTTCATACTCCTTTTGTGAGCAGGGTAACTCACCCCATTAGTGACAAAGGTCTAGTACCTCCTCGTGTGGAATATGTTTAATCTCTTCCTCTACAGGAGCCAAACTCCCAGTGATATCTACCTGCTTCAGGACCTGAAATCCATGAAAACAATAACTTCAGCCCTGCTCTTGGCTGTATATTTCAGTCCAAATTCTGGATCACAGAGACATTATTCTCATTTTTTGTTGTTTTCTCTGATATTGTTGTTTAGAACAGAAGGGGTACCTCCAAGTGCAAACTTATAATGTCATTTTAAAAAGACATCTGCACTGAATTTTCTGCCATGTGTTGATCCCCTGAAGGTATAGACATATCTTAGCATTTTCGTATATTCAAAATCTAAAACAGTATCTGTCTTTGTGCTCCTAAAACAGAAATCTGAGACTGGATAATTTATAATAAATAGAAATCTATTGACTCAGAAGTTTGGAGGCTGAAGTCTATGGTCAGAGCATCAGCAGATTTGGTGTCTGGTAATGCCATTCACCATCTTCAACCCTGTGATTGACTCTTCCAGACCTATGGTGCCTACTACGGTGTGTCATCCGAAGGCTGGATCCTCACAGAGGAGAAAAGCAAGAGATAAAAGGAGGCCACACTCACCCTTTTTAATGGCCTTAATCCCACCCCTGAAGATGAAGCTTGTATATCCCTATCATTTTCTAATGGTCTCAGATCCTAATACTGATGCAACAGCAACCAAATTTCAATATGAGTTTTGCAGGGGACAAATATTCAGACTATAATAGTACACAGTACTTATGGGATCGGGTTCTGGGATGCAGGGGAGGCTCAGCTCCCCGATAGGATGTGTTCTTCCAGGCTCTGGGTCCCTCAGTCACCCAAGAATGGGAGGGAGGACCCCACCGGGCACAGTGAGTAATTAAGTAAATATCGGACCCCAAAGAGTTTTTCAGAAAGTGATTTATTTAGGCAGAGAGAGAGGAAAAGAGATAAATAGAGATAGTGAGCTCCCATGATGTCATGGGAGGGGATTCAGATATGGAGTCTGCCCAGATGAGAGAAAAGAGGACTTTTAACCTGGGAGATATTCCCACCCATTTAAGTTTTCTGTCCTATGAAAGGAGTTCCTTTAAACTTCTGCTGGAGTGATTGATTTTTGATTTGTTCCCGTGCACGCAAAAGTCAAAGAGCTGTAGTCTCCCAGATGGAGAGGTGGGTGGAGGTATGGCACTGGGAAGTTCTTGCCTTTGAAACTGTGCCCCTTGTGGACCCAGGAAGAGAATACAATCCCTCACTTGTGGCTTAATAAACATGTCATTGAATAAGTAAGTGTATAAATATTCCCCTTTTTTGAAGCCAATGGCTTTAATTGCTTTCAGTTAATGCAGCTAGAGATCTACAAGTGACATGGAAACCACATTGAGTAAAAGCCAAGAGAGGGTTAGGTCATTCCTAGCGTAGCTTTCCAACTACACTATTCTCTCAATAAACATTCACAGATGCAGATAGGCCTGTGAACATCTGAGAATAGAGAAGTAGGTTCTTCATGCTGTAGACAATTTTCTTCACTATGGGCCATCTCTACTCACAAACAGTTTAAATGTTTGAAATGAATCAACCAATTATAGTTTCACGTTAGTAATATAGCCGTCTAACCCAGAAGTGTGGTGGTAGACATATTTAGAGCAGCTAAATCGGAATATCACAGGTTTGTGGGTTAATGCACATATATTTCATTCTCAAAAAAATATTCATTCAGGCCCTCACTTAAAGTCTATTTAATCTTGTTTTACACAAACATTGTCAAATTTGACTGATTTTCCAGAAGATCGTAAAGGAGAGAGAAAAATATTACAGGACAACTGGTAGGTACATTGAGATCATTGAAAAATGAATATTGGTAATCAGGCAAGGTAAAGAGGTTTATATGAAGCCATTTTGCTGAATTTATTTTTGTTTTTTATACTTAGAGAATCGTGATAGCATAGCCATGCACAATTATTGATCTATAATTTATGTTGAGTCACTAAAAAAAGATTTAATTATGTTCACTAAATTCTGATTAAGTGGTTGGGGGGAGCATTGTGAACACTGTAGCAATATTGACTTGTACAATTACTTAGTAGTATTCAAAATTATTTATTACCTAAGAACTGTACTCTGGATAGCTGAGATAGTAGAATTGCTTCAGTCTCATTTAATTTTTGCCAAAATTAGCTATATATTTTTCAGGAGCATAGAGTAGAGAGAAAGATATTGATAACTTAAATAATGTAGGTGTTTCTAATCACCATTCTTCATAATGCTCTCATACCCTGGAATGGATGAGATGGCAAATGTGATTCCATTATTACCACATAGATTCTCAGTTCCTACACACCTCTCATCACACAGAAAGCCATCACCTAAGCTAAATAGGATACTAATTTTTAAAAGTACACTTTAGGGGAGGTAGGGTTTTCAACAGAGCCAAAAAAGTACTTGATCTGTTTATTTTTATTTTTATTTTTTATTTTTATTTTACTTTAGGTGTATACTATATCCAGCATTTCTCCCCATGTTATCCCTCCCCACCCTTCACACCCTCCCCACCCCCCACCATCCTCCCTACCCTACCCCCCAACTGCCCCTGGTGTGTGATGCTCCCCTCCCTGAATCCACGTGTTCTCATTGTTCAACATCCACCTGTGAGTGAGAACATGTGGTGTTTGGTTTTCTGTTCTCGTGTCAGTTTGCTGAGAATGATGGCTTCCAGATTCATCCAAGTCCCTACAAAGGACACAAGCTCATCGTTTTTTATGGCTGTGTAGTATTCCATGGTGTATATGTACCACATTTTCTTCGTCCAGTCTATCCAAACTGTGATGTGTTGCAATGTTTGGGCTGAGGAGCTGTGGGATTGTCTCTGATGGATTTATAGAGCAATGGTATGGTGATTGCTAATGTGGTCCCTTACTGATGAATTTTCAAGATAATGTGACTTTGATTTTTGTCATACTTGCCAATTTTCTGATCAAAGCTGAAACTGAGAGGCAACTCTATAGTAATTAAAGACACCAAGTACTGTAAGAGACAGAATACTCCCTGGCTTATAGATACTTTTATCTCTTGTGCTTAGCACAAAGTAGGTTTATATTAACTTTTAAAAATAAATACTTCTTAAACACTCATTTCCAGTTGAAAGACCAAAAGATACTACTGCTAGTTTACAAGTATTTAACTGATTATTTCAGACTGCAGTATAATATTTATAAAAGTAGAAACCTCATCTACCTTTTCCACTTCTATGTCCTGAGGACCTAGTACATGGTAGAAGTGCAATCAATATTCTGGCATCCATAAGTGAATAAGTAAATCAGTCTAAAGTTCATGTAGAGACTCTCAGTCTTTAAGATGGGTTTTAAATTTTACTAGCAGCTAAGTGAGTCTGCTTAAGACTAAGAAACATATAAATAAGTGGCTTTACTTAAGAATTTGAAGAGAAATTAATGACTTGATTTATATAATTATCTTAATTGACTAACTCATGTTCATCACTTCTGTGCCTTTTAAGACCTTTAGCATCTATGAGAAAACATACAATGTTGTTTATCCATGTTTCTTTTTGTTGTCGAGACTGAGTCTCACTCTGTCGCCAGGCTGGAGTTCAGTGGTGCGATCTTGGCTCACTGCAGCCTCCACCTCCTAGGTTCCAGCAATTCTCCCACCTCAGCCTCCCGAGTAGCTGGGATTACAGGTGCCCACCACTATGCCCAGCTAATTTTTTGTATTTTTAGTAGAGACGGGTTTTCAACAGGTTGGCCAGGCTGGTCTCAAACTCCTGACCTCATGATTCGCCCGCCTCGGCCTTCCAAAGTGCTGGGAAGCACAAGCGTGAGCCACCATACCTGGCCTGTTTACCTCTGTTTCAATTGAAAATGTCCTGGTGAATTAGACAAGGGCTATGGTAGTTGATTATTATTATGTATGTACATTTGTATGTGTATATATGTTATATGTATATACATATCAAATGTTGCATGTATATATTTATCATATATGTGTGTATGTATATAAGTATACATATGGATGTGTGTATATATACAAATGTGTGTGTGTCCATGTGCGTGTGAAATAGCATTACATCCCAAACACCTGCATTTTATTATGTTTTCAATGACTCTCTCCTCATATTCTTCCCTGGACCAACCGACCGTGCTGCATTCTGGATTTCAGCATCACTTAGAAAGGTGAAGCAGAACCATGAGATCTATGAGCCTGTGGGCAGCTAAACAGTTAATTATCATAGAGTATATTTTGTTAGATTGCTTGAGAGAAGTTAGAGACATTCTGAGTTGGAATTACTCAATAACTGGCAAGGAGCAAGAGAACCTTCCCTCTTTAGAAAATAAATTGTCTTTCACAATTCATCAGGGGTTTTTCCTGGAAACCCAAATACCAAGTGAAAGAGTTACCATCACTCTTAAGCTGAGTCAGATGAATGTTAACGTGTTGGTGTGGAAAAAATGAGCAAGAAATAGAAAATCAGAAACACAAAATGAGCCCAAATTCATTTTCTTCTCTGAGAATATCTTTCTCATTTTGCTTCTTCCAAAAACTTTTCTTTTTTAACTTTACTGTGGATTAGAGAAATTTCTTCATTCCCTTAGAGTTCTGAAATTTATCCCTAAGCTTTTCTAAGGATGAAATTCTAAGGTCTACATCTTATGTATAAGATCTGTCTTCAAGTTGTATTTATTTGTCAACATAGCTAGATTAAAATTCTTTGACAGCAGCGATGGTTTTACAGTATTCTGTATTTTGTATTTTGTTTAAGGTAAATTATAAAACTAACGAACTAGATATAGCAAATCATACCACTAGTTTCACAAGCCATTGCTCCCTTATGTTCTCAAATATTGACTCGACTTCATTTTAGAAGACTGTACCTGAACTACTGGAATATTACATATTCATAAATGGTCTCTTTCTGAAAGCTATTTGCCGGAATATTTTCCCTCTCTTTCATTGTACAAAGGCTTGGTGATTTAGCGGAGAGTCTAAATCTTTTGAAATTTGTTTGCTGCACAGACACACACACATTCACACAGATCACACAATTTGCTGCAGAGAGACACACACATTCACACAGATCACACAATTTGCTGCACAGACACACACACATTCACAGAGATCACACAGATGCAAACAAAAAACAAATACTTGATATGGCAATATTAAATCTAGAACCGATAAAAATGTTTGTCATGTTTTCTGGCCTTCAGTCTAGTAAATAAGTGGACTACGGAAAGTAAAGGACAAAAGACATCTGGGCTATAGAGAAGGCGAAGCAGGACAAAGATGTTGGGCTCCTGGAAGCATATTAGAGATAAAAGTAAAATATAAATCAAGCTGAGAAAATGTCCTTTGAGTGGCTTCCTGATGGAATGACACAATCACATGTTGAGAGCCATATGGGAGAGTTCAAATGTTTTAGACCTGAGCCCAGAGGGCATTGAGGAGCCTGGCTGGGAGAGTAATTTGTTTTGTTTCTTGGAAGGAAGGCCAGAATGACTGATGCTTTGACAGTTCCGCTGGCTGATCAGCAACTCCCCCTACTTTTTCTTAACCTTGTATGAGAGATAAGACTAGAAGGGCAGAGACTGTGTAGAGGGTGATGACAGGGAACAAGGCTCAGACTAAAGAGGGAGCCTGACACTGCAAGCACGTTCTAGTCAGACACAGGAGCTTGCGCTGCGCGGACGGTTTTATGTGGCCGATTTTACCAAGCTGTGCTTCTTCAAAAGAGAGAGACTTGTATTTTCACTGATATCAGGAAAATGCTAGGGTCTTTTAACACAAAATTGTGATACCGTTTCCTCCTTTTGCTGAAGTAAAAAATTTAAAAAGGCAAGGAGATAATGAAAATCAAGGTAATTTTTCTTAAAAATAGATTGCTACAAGAAAACATTTTCGTTTTGGTCTGGAAGAAATCACACAGTGAAAGTTTAAATTTCATGCAGTATATAGCCTACATATTAGAGAATTTCTATTATCAGAAATGAAATTAACTTCTAATTGTCAAAAGAAGTACTAGAAATTCAACATTTAAAATACTTCTCATTGTTAATAAACTAAAGACAAACTGTTGCAGAGTAAAAGGTGTCAAAGAATTAAAGATTTGAGGTATTTGCATATATAGCTGCTCTCTGAAACTAATCTATCCCACTTAGAGAACTCCTTGTAGACACAGATTAAAATGCTGAACAGTCAGCCCAGGCAATACCAGGGAAGTCGAAGGAAAGGTTGAAAGGAAAGAAGGTACAGAGAAGCAAAGTAAAAGGTCCTCCACTGTTGACATCTGACCTCTTTACTTAATTGCCAGTATTAACTACAGCCAGGGCTTCCAGTAATAGCAAAGAGTTAAAACAAGCCAGAAACAAAGAAAAGTAATTTGGAAGAATAGATAAGAAGTCAGAGTTCCTCATGTATTACTTTATCCTAGAGAAAAAGCTTTTACCTATATTTAATAAGTTGGTGGGAGGCAAGAGAGTCAACATGGAACAAATTATATATTTTCATTTCATGTTTGTTTTTCAGTGGTTTGAGACTTCTGGGATTTCAGGCTTTCATAGCAGTAACTCAGCTCAATATTATAGCATGTATCACCTTGGAAAGCAATTGCAAAATGCTTGTTTGTATTCTCTTTATGTATTGAGTGGGCTGGAATCATTCTCTTCAAACATCATTTACAACTCAGTGTAATGAGCACACGTAGTCAGTAAGCCTTTTAAAACTTAATGAGAAATAGAAGACTTTAGGGGGTTATTTCTCAAAATGCTCAGTGTCTACAACTAGGTCTGTGGTTTAAAAAAGAGCACTTCTGGCCTTAGTGTAGATTTTATTTTCAGGACAATGAACTGAGAAGCAAAGACATCCATCTTGTCTGGGACCTAATTAAGAAAGAGAAAACAATGGAGGAAGGCAAGAAAAGAATCATGAAAGGAGGAAGACAAGGAAAGCATAACATGGTTTTTGTATGAGTGTTCTGCAAAATGGGGAAAATGATCTTATCCTAGGTATAAAAATACTACGCAATCAGCCCAGGCAATAGAGGGAAGCTAGAGGGAAGATTGAGACAAGCAAAGTAGGTCTTTTCCCCTGGATTATTCTTGTTTTGACCTTCAAATGAGGTGAGGAGGAGGGGAGACTTTTCTGAGATGATGAATTAGGAGGCCAGAAATAAACTCACTACACGGACCATGTTCAAGGAGAGGTGGAAATCCTCCCTTTACTAATGCATTAAAGGAATGAAAGCACAAAATATCAAAAAGAACAATAAATTAGAAACCTGTCGCGCCTCTTAGTTCCATTGCGCATGATCTCCATGGTCTTGACAATTTAATGAACCTCTCTGAGACTGTCTCACGATCTTTGAAAGAAAAGGTTTGGGTGAGAGGGTACTTCCACTACTAAAATTTAAATATTAAATTCAGTTTCCTTAGAGGTACTAAAAGTTGGAATTTTTAAAACAATGTGAAAGAGAAGACAGATATTTGTGAATGTTAAGTACTTTTTATCTGATTATGCTTAGAAAACTCCTCAAATTTTATAATAACCTCACTGCCTTTATTTGATTTTTTCCATTTTCTTAGTCCTTAAATATATCTATACTAATGAAGTAATGAATCATTCTCTTAGTCTTTCAATTTCTGTTATTTCAGAGACTTAGATTGTATTGGGAAGGATAGGGAATTGGAAAACAGGGCCAAATACACACTGAAAATCTCTGTACCAAATATATTATAATCAACTAATTAATCACTTAGCTATTTTAATAATTCATAAAACATTGTTTACTTATAATATTACTCTACAAGGAGTTTTCTCTTCTGGAATAATTCCAATATATGTTTGCTAATAAGATACAGACTCATAAAATCCCATGATAAATAGTTATGTCATTCCATTCCTCATGCATCAGAAAGTATAGCATATGTTTAGTCCCACCTTTTGGATTTAAATCGATAATCCAACTATGTCCAAAATCCTATACTTTACCCTCTTGTGATAAAGTTTAACTTCAGGGTAAGAGTCATGTTAAAAAAGTTATTGGATCAGTGAAACAAAACCGAATGGAGCAAAGTATACACATTTGCGGAATTCTATGCCAAACCTTCAAAATTAATTTCTTGATGATTTTTCAGAAGACAAGATCCTGAGCAGCTTTAGAGTTTAGTGGCTTTGTGGCAGTTTCCTAAGCTCTACTTCCTCCTTGAATCCAAACCACAAGCCTCACAAAATTCCAATAACACCTTCAAGTGAAAGTTCAACATTCAATGATTGAAACTGCCAAAACTTTTCATTCTACAGCTAACAGTAGAGTTGAAGAGAGCTGTCTCATAAGATGCCAAATTTTAGAGCTGAAAGGAAATAATTTAGCTCAATATTCTAAGCATAGAGATGAGGAAACATGCCCATGTGTTTTTTTTCAAAGCCACAAAACTTATTAATGGTAGTATTTTAGTTAGAAGCCGGGGTTTTGTTTTGTTTTGTTTTTCACTTTTATGTCTAGGAGTACATGTGCAAGTTTGCTACATAGGTAAACTTACATCATGGGGCTTTGTTGCATGCATTATTTCATCACCCAGGTATTACGCCTAGTACCCACTGGTTATTTTTCCTGATCCTTTCCCTCCTCCCACTCTCCATCCTCCGATAGGCCCCAGTGTGTGTTGTTCCTCTCTATGTGTCCATGTGTTCTCATATTTAGCTCCTACTTATAAGTGAGAACATGCGGTATTTGATTTTCTGTAGAAGCCAGGTTTTTAAACTTCTAGTTTTAAACTCCTAGTCTACATTTACTGTACTGTTATTTCCATTTGTGTCGCATTGCGTGAGAAAAGTCATAACTAAAGCAAGCTGTGTTCACTGGGGTAAAATCCCTTGCCTTTTCCATATGTTTCCGTGCAGAGGCATCCCATTTGAACAATACTCTTTGCCTTTTTCTTCTTCACTTCCTCATTCCCTGGGGAAGAGGAAGATTTAACTGATTGGTGAGTCTGGGAGCAGGAATGGCTGGTATTTCCCTCCCTTGTATCAGGAGCCAGTGTGTGCTCAGGCAAAGCAGGCTAGAGATAAAGGCTGTTCCCCTGCAGGTGAGGCCTGCTCTTTTCTAGAGCTGCCTGTGACAAGATAGTCAAGTTTCTTTTAGGCCACTTGGTCAGCTGACTTCCAGCCTTTATCATTAATAAAGGTAATAATTTGATATCTCTTGACATTTATTGCTAGTTCTACTGTGTTTCAACCTCCATAGGAAAAGGAAACTTAGCAAGTAAACTAAAATTCCAATTATTTTAATCTGGGATAGTCTAGGTTTTCTTTCAGGGTGTAATATTTAAACAATAATAAATAGAATCTTTTAAAAATTATTGTTAAAGACACTACTCTGTAAGCAATATGTGAGAACCAAATTTATGTAAGACTTGGCCTCCAAAGTAAAATAATTTGCTCTTTAAAAGCAGAAAGAATCTCTCTCTCCATTTACCACTCCTTCACCCCTTTCTATTCTGATGCTCTGACACTTTTCTGTCCAGCAGAGCTGGGTGTTATCCTGGTGATGCTAATTACTAGCTATGTGACTGTGGCCAAATAATAACTTTTCTCTCAGCCTCAGTTCCCACATCTATAAGAGGGGATAATAATTTCAGTTGAGGCTGGGCGCGGTGGCTTTCGCCTGTAATCCCAGCACTTTGGGAGGCCAAGGAGGGTTGATCATGAGGTCAGGAGATCGAGACCATCCTGGCCAACGTGGTGAAACCCCATCTCTATTAAAAAATTCAAAAATTAGCTGGACATGCTGGCGCCCGCCTGTAGTCCCAGTTACTCGGGAGGCTGAGGCAGGAGAATTGCTTGAACCCAGGAGGTGGAGATTGCAGTGAGCTGAGATTGCACCCCTGCACTCCAGCCTGGTGCCTGGTGACAGAGCAAGACTCTATCTCGAAAAATAATAATAATGATTTCAGTTGAGATAATTTTATTTCACTAAATTCTAGAGGTGACAAATAATTTTTTTTCAACTTCCATAGACTCTTACTTAGAAGTTTTCCCTGGTAGAAGAGGAGTGAGAGACAGGATACATTTTGTCTTTATAATTCTATGTACTGTTTCTAGGCGAATGGAGGGAAGGCAGAGAGCTTTTCTGTATCAGCTTAGTCTTAATTGCCTTTGGCTCAACAATCCTTCAGATTTTGGGATGGTATATTCTAGTCTCCCACAAGCATACTATGGTATTTCACTTTATTACTAATTTTATTTTAATATTATTGTTTTCATTAGATTCAATTGCTATTTCCTTAAATCGTCTTCAGCATTCCTTCCACTCTGCTTACATTGCACTTGTTATATCATTTTTTGCAGTAATTTTCACAGTACACTTCAACTGCTTACATATTTATGTTATCAATGGTCTGTGAGTTTCCCAGGCAGAGCAATTACTGCATCTTATATCTCTATATCCCAACTCCAATTAGAGGTTGGTGTGTAACATAAGCTCAGTAAATGTTTTACAAATAACTGAATTATGAGAAAATTTAATAAATGAATGAATTATAATTTAAGTAATTATGTGGAAAGGAATATATAAATGTTGTAAGTAAATGTTATATGAGAGGGCTTATTTTCATATGGGTGGGCCAGGGAAATTATTGTGGAGATGGGATGAGACATGTTTGAAACTTTACTTATGGATTTTCTTACTTAAAAAAAAAAAAAAAAAAAGATCGGGCCGGGAGTGGTGGCTCATACCTGTAATCCCAGCACTTTGGGAAGCCAAGGTGGGTGAATCAGGAGGTCAGGAGTTCAAGACCATCCTGGCTAACATGGTAAAACACCGTCTCTACTAAAAATACAAAAAATTAGCTGGGTGTGGTGGCACACGTCCATAGTCCCAGCTACTCAGGAGGCTGAGGCAGGAGAATCGCTTATACCCAGCAGGCAGAGGTTGCACTGAGCTGAGATCATGCCACTGTACTCCAGCCTGGGCAACAGAGCAACACTCCATCTCAAAAAATAAAAAAGGATCAAAGAAATATACTAGTCTAAAAGGAGGGTATATGCAAAGTCCAGAATAACATATGCACCTAATCAGAACATGGGGTGCAACCTAGAATGGCTGGATCTTAGATATAATATTGGAAAAATGTGGGAGATGAAGAGTTAAGTTAGAAACAAACTAGTTGGACTTACATACTCAAACAAGAAAATTATACTTTATTTGGTTAAAATAGAGAAATCACTGAAAGATTTGAACAGAAGAGCTATGATATTGGGATTATGATTCAATAATATTATTTTGGTGACAATGTGTCAAATGGATTGAAGTGGCAGAATGCTGAATTAGTAATACAAATGTTGAAGAGGTACAAGCCTTAACTATAGAAGTGAAAATGGAAAGGAGAAGATGGATGCAATATATAGGATGGAAGAAAGAATGTAATCTTCCTCAAAATTCAGTGAAAAGCAGATCTTGAAAATCTCTCATTGTAAGTAATTTAACAGAATAGTAACAGGCAACTATTTTTAAGGTCTTAGACAAAAAAACTTCTATAAGAACGTGGTGAATATTAATAATCAGGCTTCCCTGAAATAAAGATATAATATTTTAGGTTGCCCTTAGCTCTTAGAAATCTATTTTTTTTTCATTAGATATTTTATTAGGTTGACATCTTTTTCATCTCTTATATTCACACATTTGCCCCCTCTAGATTCCTGGACTTAAACATGTGACTGCAGTATATACTCTGCAAACAGTTCTGCTGGTGAGTCACTAGTGCCCTTGCTGAGTATGTGTATTTATTCCTACTAAAGCCTTAAAGATCAGGACTTTCAGCAAATATTCTTGAAGCCCTCTTATTTGACTCATGTCCCTGCCTTTTCCCCTTAAATTAGAATTAACCTAGTGCAAAATAAAATAATATCTGAAATGTATGTGGCATGTTTTCCCAAGGAGCTCACAGATCTTTTCCAGCTACATCCTGCTGATAGGGGAAAAGGATGAAAACATCATCTCCATTTTGCATTTGTGTAAACAGAAGCAGAAAGGAAAAATTCGCTCCAAAGATGCATGGCAAACCTGCTATAGAACCAGAAAAACAAAACAAAACAGGTTCTTCACTGTTGGACCACAGCTTATAGATTTTAGTAAGATAATGAAGATCATAACTGGGTTGGCTTAAGGGATGAAAAAGTCTCACTGCATTGACTGGGAAGTTATATCCTTGGAAGAAAAGGATCATGGTCATAAAGATAGCAGGTATGAAAAATGAGCGTCTCCTCTGGAAAATCTCTAAAGGTAGCTGCCACCTTTCATCAAAGACCAAATTCCCAAAATCAGATTTTCTCCTCGGTTTACAAAACAAGAACAAATTACTGTGTGTGTAACTCTGAAGGGCAACAATAATCCCATTGCAGTCGTTGTCTTCCTAAGATGATGTATACATAGAAGTGAATGCACTCATTATTACACTAAAATTTTTATATCATCTTCATGGGCTAGCATACAGAAAAAACAATTATACACTATCCCTTCTAACAGGACATGGTATCATGAATTCAGAAAATAACCTAGACAATCATTTAAAATATTGTCCTTTCCTTCAATTATGTGTTCAGCTCTAACAAAGGAAAAAAATATATATTTACATAATCTGAATGATTACAATTTTATTGAACTTGTATATTTTTATTGTGCTCTTATGATATTTAATTCCCAGGCATGTAGATAGCCACCAAAATGTAGACCGTACTCTTCTGCATTCTATGGGTGCCCAAATCTTGCTGCAATATATTGCCTTCTAAGCTAAAGTGGTCTTAAAACTTAAGAAAATGAAGAAATTAATAGAGAATTCACAGACAGACCAATTGATAACTGTATAGTTCAGTATATAGTGAACTTGAACAAGTTATACCTGTAAACTATAGTTGAAAAGTAGTGGAGTTCTGGTTTTAATTTCCTATTGTTCTTCATTAAGAACTGAGGAAACTTTTGTTAAATTGGTAAAGAGAATTGCCTCAGTCCTGTGCTAGATTTCTCTCCTTTCCTTGTCTAGCTTCTCTTCATCTTCTGGGAATTCTGTTCTCTGTTAATCCCTTTACTGGTTGAAAATGACTCTTCCTATGAAGGCCATTGTTATTCATTGCAGCTATTATTTATTATCAATCTAAAAGGACTCAAGGTCCACACTGAAACTATACTTATATGGTTTCATCTATTTCTGCTATTGAGTTTGTATAATGATTTTCTTCCTCCAGTGTAGTATGATAATGCCTATATGTTATGTGAGACTGTCAACAACTTGTATTGGTCTGTTGAATTACTCTGTATCGGTTTAACTCCAACAGACTTTGGGTCTGCCTTGTTGACTTTGAGAGACAAAAATGAGTTTTATCAGGTTCTACCTTCTGTCAGAAAGAGTGAATTACTTTCTCCCAACCCATAAAGAAACAGGCCACTTCCCACACCTCCCTCATAACACCATCAGACAGAACCCCAGGCTACAGAAGCCTATTATTTAGTTAGTCTAAACCCACAAATAGGTTGGCTCCATACATATACTTTGGGTTTTGGTCAACCTCAAACATTTTCTTCTTATTTTGTTTACTAGAAAGATGTCTTCCTTCACTGTATGGTAACTATTATTTATTCTAAACTATTTTGAGAGAAACGATCAGGTGAACATGTGTGCAATTTGTTAGAAGTCAAGAAAGATAAATTTAGCGAAGAGATCATTTGAGCCTGTACTTAATTTTTGCCCTAAGGCTATTTTTCAACATTTTACATTAAAAAATTCCTCTATTTTATGATCACACATGGCAGACCAATTTTTTTATGAAGATCTTCACAGTAGCTTCTAGAGCATATCTTCCTAAATCTTTAGAGAAATTGTTTTAATTTATCTTGAATGGCTGTTTTATTAGATGATGTCTAAAACCTTATCTACTTATTATAGACATTTATTTAAAAACTTAACATTATAGACTGTGCATATGTGTTATAATGCAATACCTATTTCAGATCAAATCTGCATGTCTAGCATTATTGCTGCAAAACAAATTACTTAAAAAATAATAAACATTTATTTGGTGTCTATGAGTCAAGAAAAAGTGGCTTAGCTAAGTGGTTCTGTCTCAGGGTCTCTCATGAGGTTGTAGTCAGACAGACTATCAGCTGGGGTCAACTACTTCTAAGATGTCTCACCCAAGTGGCTGGCAAGTTGACACTGGCAGTTAACAGGAGGCCTCAGTTCCTCACCACATATACTTCTCCATAGGGATACTTGAGTGTTTTCATTTCATGATGCCTGTTCCAGAGCAAGTAATAAAAGAGAACATGGCAGAGGTGTCAATGTTTTTAATTACCCAGTCTTGGAAGTTCATTGCTTTTACTATATTGCATTGTACATAGAATGTAGAAGGGAATTATACAAAGACATGTATTTTGGAGTCTGGTAAATATATAGTTGACCCTTGGAACTACATAGCTTTGAACTTTGCAGGTCTTCTGATATGCAGATTTTTTCACCAAAAGTTATTCCCAAGCATGCCTCCCCTTCCACCACCTCTTGCCTCTTCTGCCTCTGACACCCCTGAGAAAGCAAGAGCAATTCCTCCCCTTCGTCCTCTTCTTCAGTCTATCAACATGAAGACAGTGAGGAAGAAGACCTATATGATGACCCACTTCCACTTAATGAATAGTAAACATATTTTCTCTTCCTCGTGATTTTCTTAATAATATTTCATTTTCTCTAGCTTACCTTCTTGTAAGAATATAATATATATAACATTAAAATATACATTAATTTGCTATTTATGTTATTGATAAGACCAGTTAACAGTAGGCTATTGGTAGTTCAGTTTTGGGGGAGTCAAAAGTTATATGGAGATTTTGAATTGCACAGGAATTGGTGCTCCTAAACTCTATATTGTTCAACGGTCAACTGTCTCTCTCTCTCTCTCTCTCTTTCTCTCTGTGTAGTATATATATATATATACACACACACTACACACACACGCACGTGTGTGCACACACGCAGAGTCAGTTCTTTGTTTCCATGGATGCCACATTCATGGATTCAACCAACCCTGGACCAAAAATACTAGAAAAAAAATAGATGCTTATATCTGTACTGAAGAGGTACAAACTTTTTTCTTCTCATTATTTCCTAAATAATATAGTATAACATAGCATCTACTTTGTACTGGGTATTATATATAATGGAGAGATAATTTAAACTATGTGGGAGGATGTGTGTAGGATATATGCAGATACTATATCATTTTATATGCCAGTACTACACCAGGTCCCTTATGGGACTTGAGCATTTGAGAATGTGGGTATCTGTGGGCAGTCCTAGAACCTAAATTTCCAAAAGTTAAAGATTTCAAACTAAAATTGTTTAAAGTATTATTTTTTAGAAGTTTCGGCCCTTTATCACTTCATTTCTTTTGGCTAAATATAGCCATTATGTTTAAAATTGAGTCATTCTATTTGTATTCTTTTTGCACCGTAATCACATGGTTAACTTTGCTAAAAGTATTTTAATTGCGTAGATTTGAGGCTGAAGTTTAATTCAAATGACCACATAATTTCAACCTGGAATGTCATTTGTTACTTTAATTAATTCTTTCAGCCTAAATCTTCACTACATTAAATAAATGCTGGTGAACTTAGTAATTAATTCATGTTCCAAAGGTGACTTATTGACTTGCAAGGAATAACGTAGGAACCAGGAGACTTGGACTCAGTGAAGTATTTTCTTTGTGCTCTGTGCTAATATTTCTCATATCACCTGCAAATATTGTTAAAATGCAGATTCTGAGCCAGTAGATCTGGAGGAAGGCCTGAGATTCTGCATTTCTAACAAGATCCAAGATTAATTCCACTGTTCCTTGGACCACATGTTAAGTGGCAATGTTCCATGCAATGGAGGTTCCTTTGATATAATCATTGATATAACAGTGTTGGCTTGTTAAACAGAATTCAGAATACCTAGAGTTTCCTATCTTAGGTTAGTATATGTAAATCATAATGAAAAAGTATTGTATTTTATGTCTTTCATAGGAAATGTCAACTACTCTCTCCTTTTAAAAATTCTGTCCAAATAAAATACCTTTTTTTTTTTTTAAAGAAAGTGATTTCTTATTTCTAACCTCATCTATTTTTAAGAGAGAAGAGAGGCAATTTTACAGTGGTAGATATGTCTTTAGTAACTGGACATATAGTAACCAGATCTTTAGTAACTATTTTTTTAAACTATAAATAATCCACATATTTGGATTTAGCCCTTTTTCTTCTTCAGGCTGAAATATATTAGAATCTAATCATTGCAACATTCCTCCCATTATTCTATATTCATTATTTGACTCTTGTGTCATTTCTGCCTCTTTTACATGCCATGCCTTGAGTTGGATTATTGTTGAGACTATTTAGATATTTTCTAAATGTCTGAAATAATTCTTACTTCACTAACATCCTTTAATTTTCTCTACTTCCAACTTGGTCTTTATAAGCATAATTCTGCATAGGGTTATTACTAGCAAAATATATTATCTTTTAGAGAATTTTATTACCTTTAAACAAAACTATGTCATTTTTTGAAGACCTGGTGATTCAGGATTCTTGATTGTAACAACAAAATCTGACTGCCTGCCTATTAAGTTTATTGGAAAGATTTGAGTAAATTGAAGGATCTGAGAGAGAGAAACAATTTGGTCCTTATAAAGCTGACTAACTTTTAATTATCCTCATAACCATATGTCACCTGTTGAATAATCAGAGCTCTCAACTGGCAGAACTTAACTCATGTATGTGTCCACACTGCGTTATGGCAAAGATAAATGCTGCCCCCACCCATCAAGACTACCTCCAATGGGGAAATGCCCTTGTAATAGAGAAATCAAGATGCTAATAGGAGGAGGGGGATCCATTTGATGTTGGATCAAAAATATATATATAAAATGTACGCTGTACTCAGAGTCTGTAGAGCCTAAAAATGGCAATTTAACCTTGTAGTTTGCTCTCAGGTTCTCTTAGGTTTCCTCTTCACACTGGGAAAATAACTAATGTACGGCACTGACCTAAGATACCTGATGCCTCTCAGTGTGTTGCCTTTCTGGGTTACACTTTTCCTGAGGACACACTGGGAAAATGAGTAACTCAGACTAGAAAAGAAAGATGCTACTATCGACTCTTCTCCCATAAGAATCTATTTTACCAAAGAAGGGGATAATCTTCAAGTCAACATTTCTCATATATAAGTGATAGAATACATTACTATTTTTTGGAGAAATACAGCTGACTCAAGGTTTAATGAAAATAGCTATTTATAGACAAGTGTTACATGAGAAAAATATGGGGAAGAATTATATGGTGATTTTGGGACACTACTTGAATATCTATCAAAGTCTTAAACTAATTTGTATTATAGACATTTTGTCTCACATATTGCAATAAGCTTGTCAAACGTGAGGTTAAGGGCATAGTCTTCTATGAGACTATCCCCACCTCAGTTACCAGCCACAAGTTTGGGAGTCCCTAAACCGTGCTTATTTTTAGACAAGCTAATTACAAATTTAGGAGTTCTCCCTACCCTCTCAGTTTCAACGATTGGCTAGGACCAATCACAGAATTCAGGAAAATGCTACACACATAACTACAATTTTGTTATAGCAAAAAGATGTAAATCAGCACCAGCCAAAGGGACCAGCCACATAGGGCAAAGTCTGGGAGGGTTTCAAATGTGGAGCTTCTCGGTCCTTAGGAAGCATTGCTCTCCTGGTGCATCAGTGAAGCTCATCTAAGCTTCAGTGTCCAGGGTTTTACTGGAGTTTCATTATGTAGGCAAAACTGATTAAATCATGGGCCATGTACTGGAACTCAATCTTCAGTCTTCTTTCCCTTTCCAGAGGCTGGGCTGCTATCACATGGTTCAAAGTCCCAACCCTCTGTGGCATATTTGGACTTTAGTCCCCCATCCTGAGTCACCCATCGCTAACAGTTACCATGCTGGTATTCAACTGCGGAGGAACCTACAAGGAGTCGCCTCATTAGCATAAACTGTCAGGTGTGATCCTAGGGTCTACCATGGTAACAAAGACACTGGGAAAATTTCAAGGGTTTACAGGTCATACCCTAGGAACCAGGAAAAAAGGCCAGCTAAATTCTTTACTACACATGTCTGTGACTAGTTTAACACCATCAGTATTTCTGTGATTTAAACCATAGCTGGAATGCTCTGGAAGGGGAAAGAACTACAGCAGAATAGTAGAGCTGGTCTCTGGGACTCCTGCATGGAAGCTGTTATTAACTATTAAGCCACATATTTGACATCTCTTAATAATGAAGGAAAATTGCTAAGATTACCAAAAACATCACTCTGTATATATAATTGAACAAAATAATGTTCTTTTTAGTTTTCTTCAAAATAAGTACATGGATGGAAAATGCTACTCTGCTTCTTTAAAATTTAGATAATGAAGAACTAACATGAACGGTGATAATTTGACGAGGAAGAAAAATCAAGAAAACAGCAATAGCCATCTTAGACAATGAAGACTAGTTAACAGGAAGCTTTTCTGTTGCATGATGAAAAGTATCTCATACTGAAAATCTTGTGATACTGTGGAGAGAGAAATTTAGTATAAGTTTCTGGTATAATAGCAAATATTTTAACCCTTTAATCTTTTTTAAAATCTGGAAGCAAGTCTAAAAATGGTAATTTTTGTTGTCACGCAAAATAAATGTTCAATTTTCAAGTTAACATTTTAGATCTAGTGTGAAATTCTCAGAACTGAAGGTTACTGTGAACTCTGAAAAGGTGTGTTCATTTAGTTCCAAAGTCACACTGTCACCTAGTGGTTTCTCACACATAAAATCTGATCAAAAAAACAAATGGATCATTTAGATATCTTATTCTCCCACTTATCCAAAACAGCTAATGAAAGGGCCATTTTGTCTTTATATCATCTGAAGGAAGCTTTATATATTTAAATTATTTATATGAGTTAGGGTACCATGATAACTAACCCATAAATCATTTTTATTGAAACACATGCTTTCTTCTTTCAGACACATGCTGAGTAGGACAAAGAGTAAATAATGAAGAGTGGTTTCAATTACGGTAGATTATCTGGTGAATTTACTGGATTTTTCTAAATTTTATCAGAGTGGTTGTATAAATCAATTTCAGTCATAGTGTCAAAGTTTTCTATTTGCTTTAACAAAATACTCAATTAATGTGCAACTAACAACTGCTAAGTTGTTTTCTCATTCTTTGCTTTCAGTCCTCTTTTCCTTGCTCCTTCCTCTAAAGGGAATGAAAGTACTTTAAGTTTCTTTTACATAGTAGATTCATGATAGTTTCTCTGGTTATTATTAGTGCACAAGAATCACAGGAAGTTTAAAATATATGTTAAAAATATGTGACTCAATATCTGTGTGTCACAGTGGACTGGCCATAGGCAAAGTTATGAGGTCAGTGAAGGTTGATGTTGGTGTCTTTCAGTTTAGCTGCAACTCATGCGTGGTACCCTCAAAATTCCTTCTGCCACATGGCTGGAGTTTTTTTTCCACTTCAGTATCCCTTAATTTTTTCTCTCCACCCTCAAGCACATGGAAGAGGACCAACACTGCGTTTAATTTTCTAATGGAGAAAGTGCTTAACTAGTTAAAGAACTAAGCAAAATGGGAAACTACTAGAGCAATACCAGCAGAAACAAACAAGGCAGACTTTAACCGGGGACTCTAGGGAGCATACCATAACCCACCAATGGTAAATTGGCAGAATATAAGACTTCACTAAAACACAACCACAGGAAGTCTTGGCTAGAGCAATAAGGCAAGAGAAAATGACAAAGGAAATCCAAATTGGAAAGAAAAAAGTTAAATTATCTTTGTTTGCAAACAACATGATATTATATTTAGAAAAACCTTTAAAACCCACCAAAAAACTATTAAAACTGATAAATGAATTCAGTAAAGTTGCAGGATACAAAATCAACACACAAAAATTGTAGCATTTATGTACACCAACAGTGAACAAATTAGAAATTCAAGGAACCAATCCATTTACCATAGCTACAAAAAATATAAAATACTTAGGAATTAATTCAACCAAAGAACTGAAATATTTATACAAGGAAAAGAGAAACACACAAAAAATGGAAAGATATCCTATACTCATGAATTGAACATTATTATTAAAATGTCAATACTATCCAACGTGATCTACAGATTTACTGCAATTCCTGTCAAAATACCAATGACACTTCACAGAAATAGATAAAACAGTCCTAAAATTCATATGGAACCACCAAAGA
This sequence comes from Plecturocebus donacophilus, assembly GCA_004027715.1. Taxonomy (NCBI): domain Eukaryota; kingdom Metazoa; phylum Chordata; class Mammalia; order Primates; family Pitheciidae; genus Plecturocebus; species Plecturocebus donacophilus. Next base: position 46,075 of record PVKP010010645.1, read on the forward strand.
CCCCAAGAGCCAGAGCAGTCCTGAGCAAAAAAATGAAACTGGAGGGACCATGTTTTCTGACTTCAAAATATACTGGGAAATCATACTAATCAAAACAGCATAGTACTGGCAGAAAAGCAGATACACAGACCAATGAAACCAAATAGAGAACCCAGAAATAAATCCACCCATGTGTGACCAACTCATTATTGACAAAGGTGTCAAGAACATACATTGGGGGAAATGACAATCTCTTCAGGAGAAAACTGAATAACGATGTGCAGAAGAATAAAGCTAGACCCCATCTCTCACCAAATACAAAAATCAAGTCAAAATGCAATAAGCCTTACATCTAAGACCAGAAACTTTCAAATTACCAGAAGAAAGTACTGGGGAAATGCTTCAAAATATTGATTAGGCAAAGACTTGTTGGATAAGACTTCATAAACACAAGCAACAGTAGGAAAAATACACCAGTGGAAATTACATTAAGCTAAAAAGCTTCTGACAACACAGGAAACAACAGAGTGAAAAGACAAACGACAGAATGGGAGAAGATATTTACAACCTGTGCTTCTGACTTCAAGGGACTATTAAACAGCATGTATAATGAATCAGTAGCAAAAACCCCACAAATCTAATTAAAAGATGGGCAAAAAGTCTGAATACACATTTCTCAAAAGAAGGCATACAAATGGTCAACAGGCTTAAGAAAAAATGCTTAACATCAGTAATCAGGGAAATGCAAGTCAAAGGAATAATCAGATGTTATCTTACCTCAGTTAAAATCTTTTTTGTAAGAAAGAAAAAGTAATGGATGCTGGTGAGAATGTGGATAAAGGGGAACTCTGAAAAAATGTCAGTGAAAATGTAAATTAGTATAATGACAATGAAGAACACCATGGGTCAGGCACAGTGGCTCATGCCTGTAATCCCAGCACTTTGGCAGGCCAAGGCAGCTGGATCATTTGAGGTCAGAAGTTTGAGACCAGCCTGTCCAACATGGTGAAACCCTGTGTCTACTAAAAATACAAATATTAGCCAGGTGTAGTGGCACGCACAGTAATCCCAGCTACCATAGGAGGCTGAGAAGGAAAATCACTTGAACCCAGGAGGCAGAGTTTGCAGTGAGCCAAGATCACACAACTATACTCCAGGCTGGTTGACAGAGCAAGACTCTGTCTCAAAAAAAAAAAAAAAACGGTATGGAGGTTCCTCAAAAAATTACGAATAGGACTATGTGATCCAGCAGTTCCACTGCTGGGCATATATTCCCCAAAAAGGAAATCTACATATTGAAGAGCTATTTTAACTATATCTTCATTGTAGTTGTACTAAATATAATATAATGATATATGTAAATATAAGTGATATACGTAACTTCATTGTAGTTGTACTAAATATAAAATAAATATATTTTGAGATATATTTTGAATAAAAACTGTTCAGTATGAATATGAATTAACTTCCCATTTTTAGTGCAGAACAATTCACAAAAGCCAAAATGTGGAATCAACCTGTGTTCATCAACGGATACGTGAATAAAGAAAATATGAAACATATACACAATGGAATATCATTCCACTGTAAAAAAAGAATAAAATCCTGTCATTTGCTGTGACGTTGTTGGAACAGGAGGACATCATGTTAAGTGAAATAATCCAGCCACAGAAAGACAAATACCACATGTTCTCACTCATATGAGAGAACTGAAAAATGAATCTCATGAAGATAGGGAGTAGATTGGTGGTTACCAGAGGCTGGAAAGAGTAGGTAGGATGAAGTGAATGAAGACACATTAGTTAACAGGTACAAAAATACAGTTGAATAGAAGAAATAAGATTTAGTGTTTAGTAGTATAGTAGGGTGATTATAGTTAATGTGTGGTTCAAAATAGCTAGAAGAATTGGAATGTTCCCAATGTAAGAAACAAATGTTTGAGGTGATTAATATCCTAGTTACTCTAATTTGATCATTACCCATTGTATATATGTATCAAAATATCACATATACCTCCAAAATAACTACAGCTATTATGTATCAGGGAAGAAACATACAACTACAGTTGTTTCATGGTTATTAGTCCTTGCTTATAAAAATTGTCATTATTACATCATTATAATTTCATGATTTCTACTTCCTCCTCTATAAACTTCTACATAAAAAGTTAGTTTGGATTTACAGGATATAAAAAATAGCAATTATAACAAAAAATCAAAAGAAATGAGTTCTTTCAAGATTCTTATACATAATTATATATAAAAAAGTGATCCTTAGCTAACTACTACAGCCCTAGCCTCAGTGAATAACTAAAATTAGTATTTTTCTACAAATAAATCTGGCATTTTTTTTTTACTTTTGATAATTTTTACCATGCCCACAAAAAAAAGGCCTGTTTCTTTTGAGTTTCATTCAGAAAAGGAAATACTGCATTCTACTCTTTTTTCTTTTTTAAAAATTTTATTGTACTTTAGGTTCTGGGGTACCTGTGTAGAACATGCAGGATTGTTGCATAGGTACACACATGACAAGGTGGTTTGCTGCCTGCATCCCCCTATCACCCATATCTAGTATTTCTCCACATGTTATCCCTCACCACCCTCTGTACCCCATGCTGTCCCCCCCAGCCCCCTACAATTGACCCCCGTGTGTGATGCTCCCCTCACTGTGTCCACGTGTTCTCATTGTTCAACACCCACCTATGAATGAGAACATGCAGTGTTTAATTTTCTGTTCTTGTGTCAGTTTGCTGAGAATGATTTCCAGATTCATCCATGTCCCTACAAAGGACACAAACTCATCTTTTTTTATGGCTGCATAGTATTCCATGGCATATATGTGTCACATTTTCTTTATCCACTCTATCGTTGATGGACATTTGGGTTTGTTCCAAGTCTTTGCTATTGTAAACAGTGCCACAACAAACATATGTGTGCATGTGTCTTTAAAATGGAACAATTTATAATCCTTTGGGTTTATACCCAGTAATGGGATTGCTGGGTCAAATGGTATTTCTATTTCTAGGTCCTTGAGGAATCACCACACTGTCTTCCACAATGGTTGAACTAATTTACACTCCCACCAATAGTGTAAAAGAGTTCCTATTTCTCCACATCCTCACCATCATCTGTTGTTTCCTGATTTTTTAATGATTGCCATTCTAACTGGCATGAGATAGTATCTCAATGTGGTTTTGATTTTCATTTCTCTAATGACCAGTGATCATGAGCCTTTTTTCATATGTTTGTTGGCCTCATATATGTCTTGTTTTGAAAAGTGTCTGTTCATATCCCTCACCCATTTTTGAATGGGTTTGTTTGTTTCTTGTAAATCTGTTTTAGTTCTTTTTAGATTCTGGATATTAGCCCTTTGTCAGATGGGTAGATTGCAAAAAATTTTTTTTCCATTCTGTTGGTTGCTGGTTCACTCTAATGATTGTTTCTTTTGTTGTACAGAAGCTCTGAAGTTTAATTAGATCCTATTTGTCTATTTTGGCTTTTGTTGCCAATGCTTTTGGTGTTTTAGTCATGAAATCCTTGCCTACACCTATGTCCAGAATGGTTTTGCCTAGGTTTTCTTCCAGGGTTTTTATGATGTTAGGTCTTATGTTTAGATCTTTAATCCATCTGGAGTTAATTTTAGTGTAAAGTTTCAGGAAGGGGTCCAGTTTCTGCTTTCTGCAAATTGCTAGCCAGCTTTCCCATTTATTAAATAGGGAATTCCCCATTTATTAAATAGGGAATTCCCCATTTATTAAATAGGGAATCCTTTCCCCATTCCTTGTTTTTGTCAGTTTTGTCAAAGATCAGATGGTTGTGGATGTGTGGTGTTGCTTCCAAGGCCTCTGTTCTGTTCCATTGGTCTATGTCTCTGCTTTGGTACCAGTACCAAGCTGTTTTGATTACTGTGGCCTTGTAGTATAGTTTGAAGTCAGGCAGCATGTTGCCTCCAGCTTTGTTCTTTTTGCTTAGGATTGTTTTGGCTATGTGGGCACTCTTGGTTCTGTATGCATTCTACTCTTAATGTCAATTAGAAAACTTAAATTTTTGGATTTAAAATAAGAATCCAGGAAACATCTATGAAGGTCTTTGTCATATAATACTTGTCATTTTTAAGTAACATGTAGAACTTCTGAGCTTATAGGGATAATTAGACCATATCTTATTAGTACATTCTAAACCAACGTAAATAATAGATCACCAGGATATATACCTGTAACTTGCTTTAATATTCATGGAAATTTATCTATAGGATTATTGCCTAAGGATTTGATGTATTGATATACATCTGTCTGATAATTAGGAAGAAACTCTTCATGTAACTAAACAATTGAGAAACTTATCAATAGCTGACTGAGAACAAACAATGGGGTTCATAAACTTGCCTGTAATGTTTACATTACTAAACTTTATGGTACTCTAGAAAAAATTTACGATTGTGGAGCATGTGATAAATATAACATGTGATGGCTTAGAAGCCATTGATTTCAGAATTCCATGGTGTCTGTCAAAAACCTACAAATATATTCGAAGTCTAACCAATTCTGATTTTAGATCAAGATGTGAAGGAAGAGATGTATGTTTTAGGATTATAGATTCACAATACTCTGGAAAAAAAAAACTGTTCAATATGAACATGAGTTAACTAAATGTATATCAAGCCAGCATTTAATTAGGATTAGGATTTAGAACCCTCTGGAAAAAAACTGTTCAATATGAATATGAGTTAACTAAATGTATACCTAGCCAGCATTTTAAAAATGCCATTATTTATGAAAAAACTACATTTTTGCATGGAAAAGGTACTAACTGTAAACCATGGACAGCAGAGAATATATAATACAAAAAACATAGAATTTGCCAATTGGTTGCAGAAATTTTCCTCTTATAAGAGCCATGAGAACAGATACCTATAAAAATGAGTATTTGTTGTTGGATGCATTCTGGGGAGACTTATAACAGATTTAAAATTACTATAAATATTTATAGAGTACCACCTTACATGCAGAAGAACAGTGATACATTTTCTATCATTTATTTTTATTTTGCCTTTTTAATCTTATATAACAAATATATACATACACATACCTAAATACATATACAACAAATATATACACATATGCATGTAAATATATATACCTACCTATATACATATATACACATACAGACATACACTCACACCTAAATAGTCTTCTCTAAATGCCAGGCACTGTTCTAAATGTTTTACAAATACGAATGCACTTAAGACAACTATACTCACTTAAATAATATACTATATATAATTATTACAAAAAAATTACTTTTTAGATAGAGCCTCACTCTGTTGCCCAAGTTGGGGAGCCGTGGCATAATTACAACTCACTGCAGCCTTGAACTCCCAGGCTCACTTAATCCCCCTACCTCAGCCTCTTGAGTGGCTGGGACTACAGGCATGTGCTACCATGCCCAGCAAGTTTTTGTAATTTTTGTAGAGACAGGACTTCACCATGTTGCCTAGGCTTCAAAATCTTATCAAAAGAACTTTAGTGCTTTGCCCCTGAATATTACAAGTACAGGTTGGGTTATCAGTGTCATAATTATTATTAATATTATGGAGATCTTAATGTAAATCATGCCCTTTGTCAAGTACTTAATCTCTGGATCAGTCAAGATCTGGTCAAAAATCACAAAAATTATTTTAACAAAAAAAATTAAATAATTTTGAACTGTCTTTTAAAAACTGAAACCATCATTCTCAGCAAACTGACACAAGAACAGAAAATCAAACACCACATGTTCTCACTCATAGGCGGGTGCTGAATAATAACACATGGACACAGGGAGGGGAGCATCACACACTGGGGTCTGTGGGGTGGGGATTAGGGGAGGGACAGCGGGGATGGGGAGCTGGGGAGGGATAACATGGGGGGAAATGTCAGATATAGGTTATGGGGAGGAAGGCAGAAAACTACATTGCCATGTATGTACCTATGCAACAATCTTGCATGTTCTTCACATGTACCCCAAAACCTAAAATGCAATAAAATTATATATATATATATATATATATATATATATATATATATATATACCTGAAAGCCAGACAGTAAAACCATAAGGTACCATGAAAATAGAAACTGCAGGAAGCAGCTACCATCCTTAGGGAACAAAGAAAAGATGTAGGAATTATCAAAACTATGTTGTTTGGTGGAGAACTCTTGCAGAGCTCAGACCTCTGAGTGCTACCAGCCGGTGCTAGCATCTCTAAGGGGTACCATCAGGCTGACCCTTTAATGTGTTAGAGAACGGAAACCTGGAATTGCTGCTGCTAGGGTGAAGATGTGTGGCTGTTGTGATGTTCACAGGAACTGGAAAAAATAAAAGAGCAAGACAGCATGAAAGTGGCAGGGAAAAGTCCTTCCTTTCTCCTCTAGCCTCCCAGGTTCTCTCTAGTGCCCCTTACACAGTTGTCTAGCAAAAGGAAAGCAGTTTCCAAAATCGCAGGCCCAGAATCCCAAAGCTGAGAAGAGTGGATTTGAGACTGAGAGACAATATCTTCATAACTGGTACAGTGTCTTTTAACATAAAAGATCCTTCACCCTAACTTAAGGATAAATCCTTAAGTTACATTTACCTTAAGTGTAAACTTAAATCTATGTGTTTTAATTGATTTCTCTGAGAAGGGGCAGAAAGCCTCTTTAATGTTGTCACTCTAATCCTTGGAAACACTAAGGTATTGTTGACATCTTTTTTGGTGGTCTCTGTATCACTTGCACAGTATATATTATGCTTTTAACAAATATTAGTTGAATGAATGTGTAAAAGTATATTCTTAACCTAACTCTGACTTCTTAATTCTCTTTAAACAATGTATTTTTCATCCCCTTTATCACTGAGCTAGAATATAAATATATTTAGAATATATTCTAAATATAAAAATATATTTAGAATATATTCTAAAAAAACTATAGCATCACAGAAATATGACTTCACAATTTCAGAAGCTCTGTTATTCATTAAGACAGTGTAGATTTTGCATGTTTCCCTAAAACTACAGAGGGAATAAGGAAAGAAAATAAAATTCCTTTGATTTTCTCTTAGATTGAATCTACCTTCCCCAAACCCCAATGATACATCAGGCTACTCTTTGGATTCTTTGTTTTGCATGAAAGATATAGGTGTGCCATTCAGCTTTTGTATAAAAGAAATAAGAGATGATCTTATCTTATTTTGGGTCTCAGTCTCCTCAATTTATCCTCAGTCTCTCTTGGGTGCTGTAGTACCTTCCAGGCATAAAGTGTTCAACTGTATGCAGTAAATAAATTATTTTAGAGATAGTCCTCTTAAAGTATCTTTGAAAAAATGAGATTTATGTTTACTAATTAATTCACTTTACATAGTTACATGTTTAGTTTGGTTTATAGCAATTCAATATGTTGTCACTAATTTTTTTTTTCAAAATCAGCTGACATAAAAATGAAAGAAGAGGAGAGAATTGATTTATTGAAACAATGGCCTTCAAAAATCCTTTTTCTTAAAAAAAAAAACATGTCTTTGAAGGGGTGAGGAGTGATGTAAAACCTTTTTTTTTTCTTTATAGCAGCTTTCCAAGTCTTTCTCAGATGTATTTGAGGACTTTATTTTGTAGACACTTTAGAAGTTGAATGGTTTTGCAAAAAACATCTGTAAATATTAGAAAAACAGTTCAGATCTTAAGAACAAAATGTATAAACAAGTTGTATAAACACATTTTAGTGCATTATGGGGTCAACCCAATATTTAATTATGGTTATCCATTATGTTTTATAAAACATATGTTACAGTGTTTTTCCTGAAATTAATTGCATTGTTAAGACATTATGGAGTGGTGTATTTATCATTTGTTTATGACTTTCTTTGTGGTTCATCAAAAGTCTGTTATTGCACCATAAAGAGCAATCTCCGCTGAACAGGCTGTTTACAAGTATAAGAAGAAACAGAAGGTCAGGCTTTTGGTACTATAATCCATGGACAGTCTCTTGATTTTCCACATAAAATAGATCTATTTTATACAAGGTACTATGCCTTTAGAATTTCTTTTAAGTTTAGTTTTAAAATCTAAAGCTAATTCTAAATAGACGCTGTCCTGTGCACTGTAAGATTTAGTAACATCCCTGGCCTTTTCCTACTAGATGATAGTTGCACCCCACCAAATTAGGACACTAAAATTATTTCCCAAGAAGCAAAATTGCCCCTAGTTGAGAAACACTGTTTTGGAACTTCACTGTTTCCCTTCCATTCTTTCTGTTTTTCTTGTCTCCTCTTTTTGGGCCCATTGTAAAATATGCCATCAAAATGCTCTTCTTTCTAAATTACTTATTGGATTGCTTATTCTGGAAGATTGGCCTAGGGTTCACAAGGCAAGACCAATCAGTGAGATGACCCTTACTGGAAATGATGATTGCATGGTAATTTTAAGTATATTAGCTTTTAATGTGTGGGTGATACTAAGGATGTACTGTACTACAAACATCTGATACTGAAAGATGTTTATCTGAAAGTAGTGATAGGGTGAACTAAATTATTCAGTAAGATCTAATGTTGTAATTTGAGCTAAAGCTTTAGGAGAGAATATTAGAAGGATCACCGGGCACATGAACCGAGTCATTTATGAAGAACATTTCCAATATTCTAGATCCTCCAAATTATATAACTAAGAAAACATCATATAAAAAGAGATAAACCCTTATGACTAGCAAGATAAAATTTACTGTTATAATTAGTACCATTATGTTAAAAAGATACATAATGTTTAATAACCACAAGCTCATTAATCTCATATTAATAGGTAATAATCGCTCATCATAACTGCTACCCACCCTTGAAAATGAAACTTATAAACCTTTTATTTTGTCAATGCATAAGACAAATTTAAACTCTAAAAGGCATTTATTTGTTGCAGTTAACAAAGACTTGAGATTTCTACTGGAAAAGAAATGCAAACAAATTTTATGAAAGGGCTAACTTTATAAAATTATTTTTCTTGTTTTTATGTCTGTCTGCATGACCAAACATTTTTAATAAAACAGCTACAACTTTCAGTCAATTAGTAATCTGAATTACAAATCAGGAAAAATTGGCAGCCAACATGTTAACTGAAATTCATCAAAGCATAAGACAAGATAGTACATAATACATTATCAGAGTATTTTTTAAAATATTAGCCATTTACACATGTATGCATGTCATTATACGTTTGTCCAAACCTATAAAATGCACAACATCAAAAGTGAATCCTAGTGTTAAACTGTGGACTTTTCATGATAATAATGCAGGCTCATCAGTTGTACTATTCCAGTGGGAGATGATGATACTGGGATTATCTATGTATGTGTACGGGCAGGGGATATATGAGAAATCTCTGTACCTTCCTGTCAATCTTGTTGTGAACTTAAATCTGTAATTTATATTGTTAACTGTTGAAACTATTGTAACTAAAGATTCTGGCTATTTAAAATTGATATTAATTGTGAAACAATGATCAGATATATGACAAAATACCATATCTACACTTGTCCTATTTAACATTTATATCAATAACTTAGATGAAGCAAATGCTTGGGACATGCTTTGTAAATGTGACAACAGTAAAAATCCAGAATGGACAGCAAATACAGTGATGTCGAAATCTGAATCCAAAAGCATAGTGAAAACATGAAACAAAGAAATCTAACAATATGAAATGTGACAGATTATTATGGGTCCTGCACTGCAATCTGAAGGCACAACAGAGCAAAGCCAAATGGAGAAAAATTGGTTCAGAAGAAGCATGTATGAGAAGGAATTATAGGATTAGTTAAATACAAATTCAATATATGACTCAACAATGAGATTTGTTTACCAAGGAACTAATGTGATCTAAAGACATATTAACCTCTATTATTCCTGATATTTTAATATCTAGATACTCTAATATCTAGAATGACATTAGGATAATATTTCTTTACTCTGAAGTGGTTAGATCTTACCAGAATGATTTTTGAAAGATTGGAGAATGGTAAAGTGAACTTTATGCCATTTGAGCGATGGTTGAGGAAACCCATCATGCCTGGAGAAATATAATTGCACCCCTCAGAATTTGAGGAGCTATTATATGGAAGAGATATTTTGATTTTTTTCTATATAAGTAACTCCCAAAGTTAGGCCTGCTAGCTACAAGTTATTTCACCTAGTTGTAATCTAATTTCCTGCTCAATTGACTACAGACCTAGACTTTTCAAGCAAGAGAAAGTCTAAACAAGTACTGACAGAAAATTGGTACAACTCTTTCACTTTCAGTCATCTTAAAAGTATTGTTACCTTGTACAGAAAACCTTTGGGAATGTGCTAAAATCATTTACAGTAGTTAAAATTATTTCTGCCTCTAACTCTGTGCATAGGATTCTGTTATAAACCAAACTTCAAAGTAAAATACCAGTTAGTACTGCTAATACTGTAGGTGTACCTGAGAACTTTTGAGTCTCAGAATTGTTAAGGATGGACTATTGGTGAATCAGATAACAGATTCTGGGGGAGATAAAGCTGAAGTTTTCTTTCTTGCCTTTTGATATTCATCTTAACTTTAATTTCACATAACTTTGGAAGGAATAGGTAGATTCCTTTTTCTCTTTATTAGATAATAGAAAAACACCATTCTCTGCAAAACATATGATATTTTTTTCATTAGGAAATGGCCCTAGAGAAAAATTTATATTGTTATTTTAATACAGACAGCGAGAAAAGCTATAGGTCAACTGTTCCACAATTAATGCCATCATTTTGGGTAGGCACATCTAGGCTTTTAACTGCTTTATAGCTGAATAATTCTATACAACAAATCTTCTTAATGTCACCTATATGTACATTTAGAAATCAGTGTATTTTTTAATTGTGATAAGGATACTTACTATGAAACCTATCCTGTTAACAGATTTTAAGTATAAAGTATATTATTGTTGACTCCAAACAAATATTGTATGACAGATGTCTAGAGCTTATTCATCTTAACTGAAATGTTATGCCTATTGATTAATAACTCCTCATTTCTCTTTCCCCCTGTAGCTCCTGGTAACAAGCATTCCAGTCTTGGATGTTATTAATTTGACTATTTTGGAAGGAGTTGAAACTCTGTCATCCCCTGCCCCTTTTCCTCTAATAGTAAGGCTTTCCCTGTTTGTTTGTTTGTTTGTTTTTTTAAATTGGGAAGTGAGTACTTTCTTTTGTCCTGGTTTTTCATATTTTATGACATTTATTTATAAGACTAAATTACAAGTTTTATTAAAGAAAATATGAATTAACTTTATCAATTCATCTTTGTCTCCTCCATGATGTTTTTTCAAAAGATAACTATTCAAGATACATATTTAGTGAGTAAAGAGTTCTAATTTAAGTAATTGGTAACAAGAAAAATGTTTAACCATAATTTTAGATGGGAACTTGTTTTATTCCCCAAATAGAGACGTATTGTCACACAAAATTGATAAAATAAGATAAAAAACCAAATTCCTCAAATCCAAAAGACAGGCAAATGTTTCATTTCTTGGAAAGAATGGGATCAAGAAATTGACCAGATGATCTGTCAATAGTTAACATTCTAGAGCACATTCACCTCCATCTAGGTCTACTGAAATTGTGTTTTGTGAATGATTTTAGGCTGATAACTGGAAAGGAAAGTCCAAAATTACTTTTATTAGCCAGACCCCATCAACACTGGGCAGATCTCCCTGATATAGCTATTACCAAATGGTTTATACATAGAACACTCAAAAGAGATTTATTTTTCATCTGGAGCTTAGAGAAATATGTAATAGAGCAACAAATGACAAATGCCATAATTGCTTAGTGGTATTATCATTCCTAGTTTGACAAATCAAATCTGGAAGCTTAAAATAAACTAAGCATTCATTCACTTTGCTAAAGAGCATGAGCCAAGTAATTGCTTACTTTTTTCAGAGTTCAGTGGAAAGTCAACTGTTAGAACAAAGTGATTTCAGCTTTGTCTCTGAACAATAAATGTGCTCAATGAAGCTTGACTGGTTTTGTGTTGTTATTTTTTATGCCACTCTGCATAAAACAAAGATCAACTTCAGAGCACAAGTGGGGTTTGGTGCTAAGTTGGCACTCTTGCAAGAGGAATCTTTTCTGTCTACTTTGACAGAAAAAAAAAATTAATGACTGTTCTCTTCACTGGTGACTAATGCCCTTAAAGTCAGAAGGCGTGGGTTCTAAACATGTGTTCACCACTTTCAGCTTATAGAACATTGAAAACAACACTTGCTCCCCTGTGTCACATCTGTAGGAGAGTAAGGAGAATATTTGTGTTGTCTGTCTCAAAGGATTTTTAGCTAGAACACATCCAGTCATATATAGGAAACTGGTAAATCAGCAAATCATGATTGCAAATGTTAATAAACAAATTATCAATAAATATGCTTGAGGAAAGAGTCATAAAGACAGAAGAGCTAATATGTATTTGAATTTCTATTATATGACAAAGACACCTTTGACTATCACTGAGGGAACCATTGCGTAGCGCTTTTCTACTTCCCTACATTTCTTTGTTGTTGTTGTTATATAATTAGCAAATATTTATTGAGCACCTACTCTGAGCAAGGTATTGTGGTTTGGCTCTCTATGGAGCCAGTGCAATACAATGTACGTATTAAAAATTCCCTAAATTTCTCAAGGGAATGACAATCTTTTTTTTTATTGCATTTTAGGTTTTGGGGTACATGTGAAGAACATGCAAAATTGTTGCATAGGTACACACATGGCAGTGTGATTTGCTGCCTTCCTCCCCATCACCTATATCTGGCATTTCTCCCCAAGCTATTTCTCCCCAACTCCCCACCCCCCACTGTCCCTCCCCTATTTCCCCCCGACAGACCCCAGTGTGTGATGCTCCCCTCCTTGTGTTCATGTGCTCTCATTGTTCAACACCCGCCTATGAGTGAGAACATGCGATGTTTGATTTTCTGTTCTTGCATCAGTTTGCTGAGAATGATGGTTTCCAGGTTCATCCATGTCCCTACAAAGGACACGAACTCATCGTTTTTTATGGTTGCATAGTATTCCATGGTGTATATATGCCACATTTTCCCTGTCCAGTCTATCATCGATGGGCATTTGGGTTGGTTCCAGGTCTTTGCTATTGTAAACAGTGCTGCAATGAACATTCATGTGCATGTGTCCTTATAGTAGAACAATTTATAATCCTTTGGATAAATACTCAGTAATGGGATTGTTGGGTCAAATGGAATTTCTATTTCTAGGTCCTTGAGGAATCGCCACACTGTCTTCCACAATGGTTGAACTAATTTACACTCCCACCAACAGTGTAAAAGTGTTCCTATTTCTCCAAATCCTCTCCAGCATCTGTTGTCTTCCGATTTTTTAATGATTGCCATTCTAACTGGTGTAAGATGGTATCTCAATGTAGTTTTGATTTGCATTTCTCTAATGACCAGTGATGATGAGCATTTTTTCATATGTTTGTTGGCATCATGTATGTCTTCTTTTGTAAAGTGTCTGTTCATATCCTTTGCCCACTTTTGAATGGGCTTATTTGTTTTTTTCTTGTAAATCAGTTTTAGTACTTTGTAGATTCTGGATATTAGCCCTTTGTCAGATGGGTAGACTGCAAAATTTTTTCCCATTCTGTTGGTTGTTGATTCACTCCAATGACTGTTTCTTTTGCTGTGCAAAAGCTGTGGAGTTTTATTAGGTCCCATTTGTCTATTTTGGCTTTTGTTGCCAATGCTTTTGGTGTTTTGGTCATGAAGTCCTTGCCTACACCTATGTCCTGAATGGTTTTGCCTAGATTTTCTTCTAGGATTTTGATGGTGTTAGGCCTTATGTTTAAGTCTTTAATCCATCTGGAGTTAATTTTAGTGTAAGGTGTGAGGTAGGGGTCCAGTTTCTACTTTCTGCACATGGCTAGCCAGTTTTCCCAACACCATTTATTAAACAGGGAATCCTTTCCCCATTGCTTGTTTTTGTCAGGTTTGTCAAAGATCAGATGGTTGTAGATGTGCGGTGTTGCCTCCGAGGCCTCTGTTGTGTTCCATTGGTCTATATCTCTGTTTTGGTACCAGTACCAAGCTGTTTTGATTACTGTAGCCTTGTAGTATAGTTTGAAGTCAGGTAGCGTGATGCCTCCAGCTTTGTTCTGTAATGGCGGACTCTGTCACTTTTAGAAGTGACTTGGCTATGTGAGCTCACTTTTGGTTCCACATGAAGTTTAAGGTGGTTTTTCCAGTTCTGTGAAGAAGGTCATTGGTAGCTTGATGGGGATACCATTGAATCTGTAAATTACTTTGGGCAGTATGGCCATTTTCACAATATTGATTCTTCCTAACCATGAACAGGGAATGTTTCTCCATCTGTTTGTGTCCTCTCTTATTTCATTGAGCAGTGGTTTGTAGTTCTCCTTGAAGAGGTCCTTTACGTTCCTTGTTAGTTGTATTCCTAGGTATTTTATTCTCTTTGTAGCAATTGTGAATGGCAGTTCATTATTGATTTGGCTCTCTTTAAGTCTGTTATTGGTGTATAGGAATGGTTGTGATTTTTGCACATTGATTTTGTATCCTGAAATTTTGCTGAAGTTGCTTATCAGTTTCAGGGGATTTTGGGCTGAGACGATGGGGTCTTGTAAATATACAATCATCTTGTCTGCAAATAGAGACAATTTGACTTCCTCCTTTCCTATTTGAATACACTTTATTTCTTTTTCTTGCCTGATTGCTCTGGCTAGAACTTCCAGTACTATATTGAATAGGAGTGGTGAGAGAGGGCAACCTTGTCTAGTGCCAGATTTCAAAGGGAATGCTTCCAGTTTTTGCCCATTCGGTATGCTATTGGCTGTTGGTTTGTTGTAAATAGCTTTTATTATTTTGAGATACCTTCCATCAATACCTAGTTTATTGAGGGTTTTTAGCATAAAGGGCTGTTGAATTTTGTCAAAGGCCTTCTCTACATCAATTGAGATAATCATGTGGTTTTTGTCTTTGGTTCTCTTAATGTGGTGAATTATGTTTGTAGACTTGCATATGTTGAACCAGTCTTGCATCCTTGGGATGAAGACTACTTGATCATGGTGGATAAGCTTTTTGATGTGCTGTTGCAATCAGTTTGCCAGTATTTATTGAAGATTTTTGCATCTATGTTCATTGTGGATATTGGCCTGAAGTTTTCTTTTCTTGCTGAGTCTCTGCCAGGTTTTGGTATCAGGATGATGTTGGTCTCATAAAATGATTTGGGAAGGATTCCTTCTTTTGGATTGTTTGGAATAGTTTCAGAAGAAATGGTACCAGCTCCTCTTTGTATGTCTGGTAGAATTCAGCTGTGAACCCATCTGGACCTGGGCTTTTTTTTTGGGTGGTAGGCTTTTAATTGCTGCCTCAACTTCAACCCTTGTTATTAGTCTATTCAGGGTTTCAACTTCTTCCTGGTTTAGGCTTGGGAGGATGCAACTGTCCAGGAATTTATCCATTTCTTCCAGGTTTACCAGTTTATATGCATAGAGTTGTTTGTAATAATCTCTGATGATGGTTTGTATTTCTGTGGAATCTGTGGTGATACCCCCTTTATCATTTTTTATTACATCTATTTGATTATTCTCTCTTTTCTTTTTTATTAATCTGGCTAGTGGTCTATTTCGTTGATCTTTTCGAAAAACCATCTCCTGGATTTATTGATTTTTTGAAGGGGTTTTTGTGTCTCTATCTCCTTCAGTTCTGCTCTGATCTTAGTTATTTCTTGTCTTTTGCTAGGTTTTGAGGTTTTTTGATCTTGTTCCTCTAGCTCTTTCAATTTTGATGATAGGGTGTCGATTTTAGATCTTTCCTTTCTTCTCATGTGGGCATTTATTCCTATATATTTTCCTCTCGACACTGCATTAAATGTGTCCCAGATGTTCTGGTACATTGTGTCTTCGTTCTTGTTGGTTTCAAAGAACATCTTTATTCCTGGCTTCATTTCATCGTTTATCCAGTCAACATTCAAGAGCCAGTTGTTCAGTTTCCATGAAGCTATGCAGTTCTGAGTTAGTTTCTGAATTCTGAGTTCTAACTTGCTTGCACTGTGGTCTGCGAGACTGTTTGTTATGATTTCTGTTCTTTTGCATTTGCTGAGGAGTGATTAACTTCCAATCATGTGCTCAATTTTAGAGTAGGTGTGATGTGTTGCTGAGAAGAATGTATATTCTGTGGATTTGGAGTGGAGAGTTCTGTAAATGTCTATTAGGCTTGCTTGGTCCAGGTCTGAATTCAAGTCCTGTATATCCTTGATAATTTTCTGTCTGGTTGATCAGTCTAATATTGACAGTGCGGTGTTAAAGTCTCCCACTATTATTGTGTGGGAGTCTAAGTCTCTTTGTAAGTCATTAAGAACTTGCTTTATGTATCTGGGTACTCCTGTATTGGGTGTGTATATATTTAGGATCGTTAGCTCTTCTTGTTGCATTGATCCTTTTACCATTATGTAATGTCCTTCCTTGTCTCTTTGGATCTTTGTTGATTTGAAGTCTATATTATCAAAGACGATAATTGCAACTCCTGCATTTTTTTGCTCTCCATTTGCTTGGTAAATCTTCCTCCATCCCTTTATTTTGAGCCTATGTGTATTCTTGCATGTGAGGTGCATTTCCTGGATACAGCAGACAGATGGGTTTTGGCTTTTTATCCAATTTGCCTGTCTGTGTCTTTTGATTGGGGCATTTAGCCCATTTACATTTAGGGTTAATATTGTTATGTGTGAATTTGATCCTGCCATTTTAATGCTAGCTGGCAGTTTTGACCATTAGTTTATGCAGTTTCTTCACTGTGTTGATGCTCTTTACCATTTGGTATGTTTTTGAAATGGCTGGTACTGGTTGTTTCATTCTATGTTTACTGCCTCTTTCAGGAGCTCTTGTAAAGCAGGCCTGGTGGTGATGAAATCTCTGAGTACTTGCTTGTTCATAAAGGATTTTATTTTTCCTTCACTTGTGAAGCTTAGTTTGGCTGGATATGAAATTCTGGGTTGAAAGTTCTTTTCTTTAAGGATGTTGAATATTGGCCGCCACTCTCTTCTGGCTTGTAGGATTTCTGCTGAGAGATCTGCTGTGAGTCTGATGGGCTTCCCTTTGTGGGTAACCCGACCTTTCTCTCTGGCTGCCCTTAGTATTTTCTCCTTGATTTCAACCCTGGTGAATCTGACGATTATGTGCCTTAGGGTTGCTCTTCTTGAGGAATATCTTTGTCGTGTTCTCTGTATTTCCTGGACTTGAATGTTGGCCTGCCTTGCTAGGTTGGGGAAGTTTTCCTGGATAATACCCTGAAGAGTATTTTCCAGCTTGGATTCATTCTCTTCGTCACATTCAGGTACACCTATCAAACGTAGGTTAGGTCTTTTCACATAGTCCCATATTTCTTGGAGACTTTGTTCATTCCTTGTTACCCTTTTTTCTCTAATCTTGCCTTCCATTTTATTTCATTGAGTTGATCTTTGACCTCTGATATCCTTTCTTCTGCCTGGTCAATTTGGCTGTTGAAACTTGTGCATGCTTCGTGAAGTTCTCGTGTTATGTTTTTCAGCTCCATCGATTCACTTATATTCCTCTCTAAGTTGTTTATTCTCATTAGCATTTCGCCAAATCTTTTTTCAATGTTCTTAGTTTCTTTGCATTGGGTTAGGACATATTCTTTTAGCTCAGAGAAGTTTCTTATTACCCACCTTCTGAAGCCTGATTCTTTCAATTCTTCGCACTCATTCTCCATCCAGCCTTGTTCTCTTGCTGGTGAGGAGTTGTGATCCCTTGTAGGAGGAGAGGCGTTCTGGTTTCGGCTGTGTTCAGCCTTTTTGTGGTAGTTTCTTCCCATCTTTGCGGATTTATCCACTTGTCATCTTTGTAGTTGTTGACTTTCAGATTCGGTCTCTGAGTGGATGTCCAGTTTGTTGATGATGAAGTTATTTCTTTCTGTTTCTTAGTTTTCCTTCTCATATTCAGGCCCCTCTGCTGTAGGACTGCTGAGGTCCACTCCAGGCCCTGCTTGCCTGG
>PVKP010010646.1:0-64070 GCA_004027715.1 Plecturocebus donacophilus
AGAAGCACTATGCCAGGGCACCGACAAAACAGCTGTACTGGCCACAAGAGTCGCGCTGGTGACCCATGGGGCTCCTTCGCCAGAAATCTCCCCGTCTGTGGGCAACTAAAATTCATCTGAAATTGTGGCATCCAATCGCTCTCTGTGCTTTCACTGGGAGCTACAATCCTGAGCTGCTGCTAATCGGCCATCTTGGATCTCTCTCCCCCTAAAATTGAATTCTTATTTCTTATTGATGAAAGGACCAGGGGTTAGGAGCACATATATCAGGACATGTGACCTAGTTTTGGGAAATTCAGAGGAATTTTACTGGGAAAAATAAATGTAAAATATAAATTAATTCATTGAGTGGTTGTGTGTGTGTTTGTGTGTATGTGAGCGTGTTTGCAGGTAAGTGTTGAGGAATTATGATAGAAGAGAAATTCTTAAATTTCAAGCTGGAGCTTAGATCTTGAAAAATTGGAAAATGGAGGTTTTCTTAATAGAAATGAAAACCATGAAAAAGAACAGATATTAATGAAAAAATGAATTTGATTATGAACAAATTGATTTTGAAGGTGTTATGTGATACACAGACTCATAGAAATAAGAGAAGAGAGTTTTGGTGAGGGACTTTGATGAAGGACTCTTTGAGGTACATGTGTATCAGTGTATTCTTGGCCCAGGAAACAGAATGGGATTCTTGCTACTTCTGATCTTAAAGTCCCTTACACCTGGCATATTTATGGCTTTCTTTGAAGCTGGTGGTTCAAAACCCTGACTACAATCAGAATCACCATGCAACTTTCAAAAAAAATCAGTGTAAAAGCCATACTTCTTAAATATTCTGTGTAATTTGGGAGGTGTGAGTATTTTTTAAAGCTGCTCAATCGATTCTAATGTACAGCCAGGGTTGAGAGCTACAGCCTTCAGATATTTCATAGCTAACATTAGGGTAATTTATCTGCCGCAGAATCTTAATATCATTTAAATTGGAAATTTCTTAGAGCAGCAGTTTAGAATATAATAGAATAATAAAATAAGTGCCCTGGGAAATCATCTAACTCAACCCCGACATTTTATAGATTAGGAGACTGAAGGCTTATCTTGTCTAAATGACTTGTCTAGAGTGAAAAAGTAGCCTTGTTTCTTTTCAGTTAAACCTATTTTAATCATAGTCCACATACAAAGTTCTATATTGAACAATTAACATTCTTTCTCAAGAAGCATTTCCGTGTACATTATAAGTCAGACACTGTGCTATGTCAATTAAGTTACTGTCTAATCCTCTAATGTAATTGTTATCGTTTCCATTTTAGAAAGCCAAAGACATTAAACAAATTCCCTGTATCATGGAGCCAATAGGTGGCAGAGTCTGGATTCAAACCCAGTTTCACCAGAGTAGAAAGTCATGACCTTTCTATGAGTGCTTTCATGGTTTCATCTGGTATCTCCTCATATGCCTAAAATTGCCTATTGGAAAATTAGTCGATTCCTACAGTCTTTCATTAAAGGCTTATTTTGCACTTTTTTGATTATTTTAATTACCTAGGCCTCCAACATTTTTTGGAATTATTTAATCGTGAAAGATAAACTCAGGAGTTTCACATGAAAAATAGGTCTAAAATAGTTTGTATTACATGATAAATACAATAGAATGATGATCCTTGTTCTAGAAAATTTCAGGATGTTCACTTAAAAAATCTTTTGAGTCATTTTTTAAATTGTAGTCCTGACCTTTAGTAAGTGTTAAACAGGTTTTTTTTCAAAATTTAATGAGGATGAGTTTTCATATGATAGTCATTTTAATTCAGAGTATTACGAAGGATTCAACAATTTTAGTATAAAATAGCAGAACTTGTTACATATGTATGGTCTATTACTAGCTCAGGCTAAATTTTGCGCATCTATGTCGTCTAAAATTCAATTGGGATTACATCCAACTTTTTGTTTAAGTAGCATAAGTAAAAAAAAAAATAGTCTAAAATGAACCATAGTTTGAGATTCCATTCTCTTCTTAGCCACTTTCTGGCTTCACAAGAACAACTGTAACTTTTGGGTATTAGGTGAGATTTGAAAATTTCCATAAAGCAAAGCATGAATAGAATGCTGACCACCTTTCACCTGATCTCATCTATTAAATGTGAAAGGTGAGAGCCAGACTTATTTTTCTAAATGTCATAATTTCAAGGTGTAGTAAATGATCCAGCTGAAAACTAATTTTTGATATCTACATTATGCTTAGAGTTAACATCTAAACTAACCACCGTTTCCCATTAAAATATTTATTTAAGTCCCTGAAAAACTTTAACCATTATTGTTGACTTGTTTTTATTCATTTTCTGATGTTTATTTATTATTCACTCATTAGAATATTCACTTTGTGTAAGGAGACTTAACTGTTCTTAGAGATATGAAGACTTCAAAGAGTTTACAGATTTGCTTGGGAAAATTAGCGTATCATAAATGAAGCAAAAACTGCTAGATGAATGTGATAGGTTAGGTATAGAATTTGTTTCTTTCTAGACCAATGGTTCTCAAATGTGATTCCTGAACCACTAGCATCAGCACATCTGGGAACTTGTTAAAAATGCAAATTTGGCCTGGTGCATGTGGCTCACACTTGTAATCCTAATGCTTTGGGAGGGCTAGGAGAGAGGACTGCTTCAGCTTAGGGTTCAAGACCATCCTGGACAACAAAGTGAAACCTCATCTTTACAGAAACCCAAAAAATTTGTCATGTGTTGTGGTGCATGCCTATAGTCCTAGCTACTCAGGAGGCTGAGATGGGAGGAGCCCTTGGACCTAGTAGGTTAGGGCAGCAGTGAGCTGTATGACCTGATTGTGTGATAGCACTCCAGCCTATGTGACAGAGTGAGACCCTGTCTCAAAAAAATATGCAGATTTGGGGTTCTATCCTAGACCTGCTGAATCAGAGACTCTGGGAGCGGAGCCCAGCAACAGGATCTTCAGGTGATTCTCATTTGAACACCTGAACAATAAAGTTTGGGAATCACACTCATTTATTTATATTATTTATTCTGAATTCATCTTTATTGCTCTAATAATTGAGAATTTGGTAGAGATGGTCTACGTTTTTAGGCACCTTAGAATATGTGTCTAATGTATATATGTGTATGTACATATGTATTTAAGTATTTTTCTCCTACTTCATCTCCTTCTCATCCTATCAACTATGTTTCTGAGAATCGAGAAAAATTTCAAACTCAGGTAATCGATTACTAGTGAATTTAACTACATTACTCTTTATTATTAAAATTTCTTAGATAATTATGAAAGGAAATTTCTACTGGAGACAGTGGTAAACAAAAACAAACCAAAAAAAACCTAGGCTTTTCAAGCTACCTTTCCTGATTTATTTAAGTCTCTCAGCAGCAGTTATGTGTATAGAACTGTTCATTTGAATAAACATATATTTAACAATAAAAATTATATTAAGTACAGAATGTAGCTTTCATTTTCATAGTATCATAAGGGACTGAGAACCAGGATTTTAAAAACTGAAGATTTCGGATGAGCTAAATGTCAGTACTGGCACTAAGAGGAAAGGCTTTTTTTTTTTTCTGTTTTGCACTGTATGCTCATCAGCTAGCACAGTGTCTAGCATATAGTACCTAGGTACGTAGTAAATAGTTTTGAACACAATGAAGATTGAGTAGGCATTTGAAAGTAACTTGAGTAGGATATAAATGACAAGCCACCAGCAGAAGAGTTTAGATAGTATTCTGAAAGTTTTATCAGTGAAATGATCAAAGTGATATTGTAGGCATGCAGATCTAGCAGGAAGGAAGATTACAGTAGGTAAAGAAGGTAGACCAAGAAATAATTCAGGGAACTGTGAGAGTTGAGCAAGTCTTATGAGTTAGGAACAGGTCTAGGGCCAAAAGGGTCATTTCTGTTCTATTTTCTAAATCACCAAACTATTATGTCGATCGTAATTAAAAAGCACGTCTGTTTTCATGAAGTCGATGTCTGCTTTTTCCTCATTTTCTACATTCAATGTTTTTTTCTTCAGGTTAGCTCTGCTATATGTGGATGATCACATGCCCTTGAACTACACTTGTTATATGTCCTTACTATTGACATGAATAGAGGGATGAATTGGAGAACAGTGAGAATTATGATTGATTATCCAACAAGAAGTGAGAATTGAAGCAGAGAGTTACATTAAAATCTTTTACCACATATGAAGTTAAGATATAAGTTTACATATATATTCAAACCTACGGATTGGCATAAAAATCATATCTTGGAATCAGTAGTAGCATTTAATCTGATTTGAAAATTTACGGTGTTTTGTTTATATTCTAAGTGAGGAAAATGTGAAACCTTGATCAGCAGATAGAACTTTTTGGAGCGTCATCTCACACACACACATGCGCGCGCACACACACACACACACACACTCACACACCAGTTCTTTCTTTCCTGTTCTGCAGTGAAATCTTACTTAGAATCTTATTACTATGTACAAATTAGATGAAGCCAGAAGTTGTCTGATTTTGGAGGAAGGCAGTGAAGCAAGTCTGAGTCTCTCCCTCTACTGACCTCAAGTTCACCTCCAGGACCTCCTGAACCGCTTAATTGTGCACCAGGTTCCCAGGAAGCTGTGGAAGCCTATATTTTCTTATTAAAGATAGGCATAGACTGTCATATCTACTCTATACTAAGAAAAAAATCTGATGAGAAGTGTGTTATAATTATCCTTCTCATACATATTTTCTAATCGCTTTATTCATATTTGTTCCTAGGGGCCACAAGTTGATCAAAGCACTCTTTAAAAGTATCTCTAATGCACTCAACCTGTGGGCCAGTTGCCAGAATCTCCTTAGAATCTACTTGAGGAAAAGATTAGTTTTCATGTAACTCCACTATGTGGGTGACTCTTGGACACTAGAGGTAAGATCTACATAGAGTACAGAAATATAACAAATGAGTGTATATTAATTGAATCATGAGGATTTCTTTACTGTAGGGAGAGAACTCAGATAGCAGTAGGTATACAAGAACCAGGAAACTTAACTCTCAAACATAATCATGACATTAGCCAGTAGGTATTCAAAATTCTGTATCAGACACTCAGCTAATCAGTTTATATAATTATCTTAAACTTACAGCTTCATATGTTAGGCTCTATGATTATTCCCAATCTACAAATGAGGAAACTTGTACATAGAGAAGCAGAGAAATTTCTTTAAGTTACACAACTAAACTAGTGGTACAGAGAGTCAGGGCTGGCCCTGGATCACTGTAGTTTTTGGTCTTTTAAAATTCCAAATTTTGGTGGAAGATTATTTTGGAAAACAGAAGTAAGAAACATGGATTTGAGATAAAGGCACCAGATGGTATATATTGTTCAGTTTATTTAGAACTCAACTCAGGTTTTATTATTGTTGCTTTTCATGATTTTAATAAACTAATCCAATAGGTCAAGTTTATAAGACTTAAAGATGATATTGCATTAGACACTAACCTCTGGATCAGCTATAACATGACTAGAAACATGATGAATCACAGGCCTTTGTCTGCCCGCTGGTTGAGGGTAGCCCTCTGCTACTTCCTTTCTCTTGCTCTCCTGTGCCTGGCCTTTGGATATGCAACGAGAGAGGTATCAGGGGCAAAATAATTGGATTATTCTTTACCACATCTCACTGATAGGTTCTCATATTACATTTAGATTCTGATCGTACCAAACTTTGTATAGATTGTGTACTGAGAGAAGAGTAGAGAAAGTCAAGGTGATCTGGCCAACAACTCTAATTTGGGTTGGCTTTTTCTCAACTCAAAATGGATTAGACCTACAATTTTTACGATAAGTGTACTTTACTTTCTCTACTGCCTGGCCTTCTGGTTTCACATAATTAGTCCTACTGTTGCCTACCATAAGAATAATTTACTTCCTAGGCATATGCCAGGTGGAATATATGTGCCCTATAATCAATTAGGTAGATGTATGATATACAAGAGTGAATTTTATAGGCTTTAAAAGTTGTATCTTTATCTACTATGACTTTCTATATTAGATTATAGAGGTACCTATATGCTAATGCAATGAATTTGTCTAAAGATTTGTTGCTCAAATGAATTTTTTACAATAATTTTAATTTTTGTCTTAATTCAAGAGACTATACATATCGAGATCCAGTCATTTCTCAAATGGCTGAAATTAGTTGTCATTTTCAACTAAGTTCTCTTTTAATGAGCAAATTAGCTACTCTTCTCTTGCATTGTCCTTTGGGGCAAATAATAGGAGCATCAAAGGAAAGAAGGAAAGTGCAGGATTGTGTAGCTGTGTCATGTATTTGTTAATGAGCTGAACATGTGACATTTCCTAAAGAAAATTAAATATGCAAATGAAAGCAGTGTCTGGATTGAGGCCTGTTCATATGTTTAACCTGAGATCCTCTACAGAAATTATTTTTTAAAAAGACTGTTTTATAATATTCATGTTTTATGGTTATTGTATGTCCAGGTGATATTGCTGTAAAAAATTATTCAGAAATTTAGGTGTCTCCAGCAATCCTGTGCTGAAAACATTAGTATAGGGTCACTAATGTCCAACTGAAAGGGGCAAGATACCTGAATATTTGTCAAATGCTTTTAAATGCATTTAACACTACAGCCTGAAAGAGGAAATGAGTCATTCATTAAAAATTACCCCAAATGACAGTGGCTTCCAAACCCCTTGTGCCGTATTGATTTTGGGGTTCTCTCATTTCATTTTTATGTCCCTCAGGAGATTTTCTCTGCTTGGAGCCTCACAGATGTATTTCTAAGGCCTGCTATACTTCTGGCTCGACCATTTCCTGGCTCTATGTTGCACCTCTCTGATTTGTCAAAGTGAGATTTTATTTAAATGCTTTTAAGAATCATCTCCTGCGATTCTAGGGCACGTGAACTTAACCTAGTTTCTAGCAATTTCTACCTCTGTTTTAACTTGAAAGAGAGGGAATGGATGTTGACCCCCTGTTTGATAGTCTATCCCAATAATGAAGTAGAATCTTCCCTTCATTTGTTTCCTCAAAATGATACCAAATATTTATGATCAACGTCTGATTATTATAGTACCAGTTACAGAGTACGAAATGTGTGTAGGTAATATGACTTAATCTTGAAATATATTTGTAAGTACATTTTCTCTCTCTCTCTCTCTCTCTCTCTCTCTCTCTCTCTCTCTCTCTCTCTCTCCCTTCCCTTTTAATTTATTTACTTATTGACAAAGGATGAAATTAAGTTTCAAAAAAGTTAAACTATCTAAGGATTTAGATCTCAAAAATAATATATCTCAGATGCTGGACCACTCTAGCCCATATGGTATCTTTTTATAAATAAGAAAAAAAAAGAGTTTCTTTTACTTAAGAAACTTCTATCTTTCAGAAAATTATCAGAATATAAAGTTTTTTGTAAAAAGAAAAAAGACACTTAGCTGCCATCTAGAGGAAGGTTTTGTTGTAATTTGGAAATCTATAATGACTGTGATACAGTGTCCCCTTAGATGTGCTATCCTTGTAAAGACAAGAGTTTGCACAAACACAGTCCTGTTGCAATGTGAAAACTAGTGCTCTGATTTCCAAGCCCTTCTACTTAACTGTATCATAAACTTAGAAATATCTAAGCAATACCTAGTCACGTGATATATGTAAATTTTCTAGGTAGAACTGTTCAGTGCTTTGTGGCTCCATCCCTAGTCACTACAATATACAGTTGACTTCTATTCCACCATCCTTACCCCTGAGGGCATATTTCCATTGTTGCTGTCTAGATCCTGAATATCCTAAGGACAAAACTTTAGAAGGAGAGGTGACAGAAAATAAATGCAGTTACAGAAAAATGTAAATGTAGCTTCTAAGTCATTTTAAAATATTTAAATGGAAGAGCTTTTATTTCAAAACTTACCACACAATAGGAGAAATGAAAAATAAAATTAAGTTCCATTGTTCCTTAAGCTACTAGACATATGTAACTATGAACAACATCTGAAGACAAAGTTTGTGAAAGGTGGTGAATGCAGGCCCAATATTCAGGGCATTTGGTGTCTGCTTTAAATTGTCTGTATTTTGGCCAGAGCCATATTTGTCTTCTAATTTAAATATCAATTTAGATCATACTAGCTCAAACCAAATCCTCCTTTTTTAACTTGAAGAGTTTAGATGCACTAATGGTTGCAGGAAACTATTTGGAGAATGTCGTTTTTGAGGCACTATGTTTAGAGACAGCCTCCTGTTGTCATAGCACTCCTGGTTTGAGTCCAACCGCCAAAGGATTCAGTCGCTTGCTAGCTATAACCCTTGTCCTCCGAAGGGATTCCTAGCAAGTCAATCTATTTTCATTTCTCCCCAATCTCACATGTAAAAGTTATTAATAAACAGTTCAAATTGCATTTCTGTCTGATATGATCCAGCTTTAATGTGCTTACCTGCCATCTAATTTTATGCCATGTTTTTTCCTGCAATGGGAGCACTAAATATCAGAGTTGGACAGAACGTTAGCGGTTAACTGGTGCGCAGAGCTTTCATTTACAGTTGAAGAAACAAAAACCCACAGCCATTAAATGAATTTCCCAAGAATGAAGTTCTGTTAGGAGAATACAAACAGAAGTAGTATATCCGTCTTGTGACTTAAAGCATAAGGATTTTTAAAATTGCATAGTTATTGTTACACTGAGTCAGCTAAAAAGTTTTGTTTTCAAAAAGAAGCATAGTGTATTGTTAAATAAATATTTGTAGCTCCCAAAATGCTCCATTATCTCAATAAAGTACATCAACATATAAGCAAGGCCACTGTGTTTTAACCTCTGTGGCATGCTATTACCTGATAACCATTAACTACACTATGACATTTAATACTGATGATACAAACTTGATTACACACTAGGAATCAAAAATATTTTTCTGACAGCTAGGCACACCATTCCCTTCTTAGTGGTTCTTTGGACAAAGAAATCATTCTGTATTTCTATCAGTTTCTATACTGTGGATTGTATATGTCCTTGGAAAAATTCTGATATACAATTAGGAATCACCCTAAGATATTTTTGAGAAAATAAATGCATTTCCACTGCATCCAAATTTTTGGCTTGGACTTCAGTCAGGTTAAACATTAATTGGTGCTTGTCTACTTTTTTTCTTTCTTTAAATTTTTATCTACCTCTAATATACCATATGTAATGTAGTTTGCCACTGGGAAAGCAACAATTTCTATTATGGTTTTAAAATAATTTTCTTACAGTCTTGGAAAATGTGTTCTTTACAATATTCCTTCATTTATTCACTCAATAAATATTTAAAATCTAATATGTACCTCATGGTGTGACAATATGAAATCAGAGATCTATAAACTGAGGAACTGAAGAGGAACACAGGTTCTAGAGCTATATTTGGTCTAAAAGGGCATTTCCAAGCTCTCATGTGCATCATAAATCCTTAGCGATATTCCCATGTGGGATTATGTATTGTCACATTACAGGTACATTATCTGCAAAAGGTAAGTTCTTCTCTGAATATCAGAACTGGAAATTAAAGGAAAACAGCTGCATACACATTGTGCCAATCATCAGAGCATTTCTGGGAAAAGACAGTTTTTCCTATGGGTTTGCTCATCAAATCTTTCTGAGTACGTTTGACAGTGACATCAGGCATTTTTCATTTCTACTGAATTGAGACAGAATACTGATGGACAACATTTCAATTGCTCGCCCCACAGAAGAAAGACATTTATAGAAGTTAAAAGACTTGAAAAATTCACACATGACTCATGTGTGGTATTCTCTCAGTTCTCTTAACCGTATATTAGAATTTTAAATAGGCAAATATTTCTGTTTATAGAAAAATGTCAAGTTGAATACAGCTTACTTAATTTACTGACTCTCTCAACAGGTTCTCAAATGAAAACAGTGGATAAACCATTACTTATGTGAGTTCAAACACTAGGGGGATTTGTGAAATGGAAAGAGAAAGTTGTCATTTTAAATTATGTTTTACAGACTTCACAGGAACACAATGTAGTGCTGTCTCTTAAAAATATATGTATAGCTTTTTTCTCAGTTATTAAGAAAATGAAAATTATATGAAGAAAATAGGATACAAAAGCTATGTGTTTAACAGTGAGTTCTTCTATTTTCAAAAACCAAAGCTTTCCATGCCTGGTTATATATTCAGGAAAAATGAACACATACTTCCACACTAAAATTTGTACATAAATGTTCACATATGCACTATTTACAAAAGCCAAAAAGTAGAAATAACTAAAATATTCATCAACACATAAATGTAAAAATAAAATATTTTGTCTATAAAATGGAATATTGCTGGCGATAAAAAGAAGTGAAGTAGTGATACATGTTACAAGATAAATGTATCTCAAAAACATTACGTGAAGTGAAAGAAGCCAGTCACAAAAGAGACCACATATTATATAATTTCGTTTATGTGAAATATCCAGAGTAGGCCATTAGATATAGAGAAAAAGCAGGTTTATGATTGCCTACTGCTGGGAAGGGATTGGGGGAAATGATGGGTGACTCTTAAAGAGCATAGGGTTTCTTTCTAAGGACCAAAAATGTTCTAAAATTTCAAAACTCTGTGAATATAACAAAAAACGTTGAATTGCATATTTTAAATGGATGAATGGTATGGTACAAAAATTTCATCTTCATGAAGTTATTACTAAACAATGCTTATAAAATAGACTGGAAGAGAATTCACACACAGACAAAAAAAAAATAAAAAGAAATGAAAGAATAATTCCAAAGTTATAAGAAACAGTTGAGGCCCGGGCACAGTGGCTCACGCCTGTAATCCTAGCACTTTGGGAGACCAAGGCAGGCAGATCACCTGAGGTAAGGAGTTCAAGACCAGTCTGGCCAGCATGGTGAAACCTCCTCTCTACAAAAAACCCAAAAATTAACCAGACCTGGTGGCAGGTGCCTGTAATCCCAGCTACTGGGGAGGCTGAGGCAGGAGAATCGCTTGAACGCGGGAGGCGAGATTGCGCCACTGCACTCCAGCCTAGGTGACGAAGCAAAACTCCATCTTAAAAAAACCAAAAAGAAACAATTGAGTTTATCAGTATTGGTTAGTGATGCTTATTAATTTATAAGAAAACACTTGACATAATTAAGATTTTTTCATTGTTATTTTTGTGACGTTCGATGGTCTTTGAAGTATTAGATTCTTAGAAGTCATAGACTAAGTAAGTTACTCTTTAAATTTTAATTATTCAAAAATAAACAGTAGATTTAATGTATTTGTTGGTGTTAAATAGTATTTGTTACACCTAAAAATGCAAATGTACATACATTGTTTTCTGTTTCAAAAACATATAGACTATTTATAAAATAATATTTTAAGGAATTAAAAATAGTAAATATTAAAAGATTTTAAATGTAAGTATGGAAAAATATGGCTCAAGTATCTCTACACTTAGTTTTATCTATTAAAATATTAGGTACAGGCTGGGCACTGTGATTCAGGTCTGTAATCCCAGTACTTTGGGAGGCCAAAACAAAAGATCACTTGAGGCCAGGAGTTTAAGACCAACCTGGGCAACATAGCAAGACCCCATCTCTACAATTATTTTTTTGTTTATTTTTATTAGCTGGGCATGGTAGGGCACTCCTCTAGTTTTGGGAGGCTGGGGTAGGGGGATCACTTGAGCTCAGGAGTTCAAGGCTACAATGAGCTATGATTACCCCACTGCACTCCAGACTCTAAGAGAAACATAAATAAGTAAAATAAAATATTATTATGACAAAGAATTTACGTAACATTAGAAAAAACTGTACAATGTATATTTCAGATAATTTCTTATAGGATCAGAAAATAGTCTATATTCTAGTAGTAGAGTTGAAAGAAAAATACATTTAAGTCAAGATACATTCCATATACATTAATACCACATTTTTTATGTTGAAGAAAACTTTCATTTAAATTTAATTTTCATTATTGAGCCTGAAATGTTTTCCAAGGAGTTGAAGATCAAAAAATCTGGTATGGAAGTAAGGTTTTTATTTTGGTTTTTGTATGCCAGTTCCGCATTTTACATCTTATTCAAATTAGGCTTTCTCAATATCTGGCACAGCCCTCTCTGAAAGATAAAAATTGCTTTGTAAAATTGTAGGAGGCAAAAAATATATACAACAGGGCTCATTTAGTTTGCTTTCAAACTCTTTAAAATCCAACTTGAAATTATATTTTCTTGACTTGAGACTAATGCCCTCAGCTTGAAATGCATTGCCTTATCACATTCTATTTTGCCAATATGTTATAATATGAATGCTATATCAGCATAATAAGTTTTTATTTTCAAAAAAGTATTGCAATCATTCTTTGAAAAGCATTTATGATATAATAACCCTTTTTGATAATTTAAGGAAGATGAATGAAAGATTTTAGAAATATATGTATGTAAGTATATTTCCATAAGTTTATGTATATTTGTTGACAATTTTTACTATTTAAAACTTACACATGCATGTATATACCTGGATACAAACAAAACTACTAGTCATTAGGAATCAAATTTTTATCTCATTATCAGCTAAGTATTTAGCACCATTGTAACATGTATTTCCTCCTCTCAAAATGCTTACATTTAGTATTTTATTCTGAATTTCCCTATTAATATCTTATAATTTTTATTATAGTATATACACTTGGATTTAGATCTCAAATTTAATATTTACTGGGAAAAAATTAATAAAAGTATTAACACAGTTTTTGATTTTTAAAAGTTTACTTCGTAGAATTATGTTTTACTAAACATAATTTTTCATTGTTCAGAAGATTTTTATAGAATTGTAAAGATATGTTTGTAAAACACATTATGAGAACATTTTATTCTCAGTGATTTAAAGTTTCAGTAAGTCATGTTGTACTTTTAAAAGTTGCACTTAATAAGGGACTACATCTTGAACTTTCTACAAGACAGCACTCTGGAAGGTGAGTGAATAAAAGATGTTGAAAACACATTGCTTGCCTTTAAGCAGCTTACAGTCTTATTAGGCAGAGAAAAAAAAAAACTGTAAGCAATGGTAGGGCACCCTCTCTTTTCTTAGAAATCAAAGGGTTTTCTTCCCTCAGGTAGTTGAATGACAATGAAAGCAACCCTCTGGACAGGTTAAATATGTGGCCCAGCCCTTGCTTGGCTTCTTACATGGATCAAATAGATTAATTCATTGTTAGGGCAATTAAAGATTGCATTAGACTTTTTACAAGAGCTGTTATTTTGAGCAATGCATTTTTTTTTTCTGGAGTGTTTAATTTGGTATGTTTAAGGTTTGGGGCTGACAGCAGTCAGCTTGTGGAGTGAAAACCTTATGGATGGAGGAACAAGAGGTTTGAGAATGTGAACCTTTATATTGCATCTTAAAGCCCTGGTTCTCAGCTAGGGAAGATTTTGTCTCAGGGAATATTTGGCAGTGGCTGGAGATATTTTTGTTTGTGACACTGGAGGGCGCTACTGATTTTTGATGGCTAGAGGCCAGGGATGCTGCTAGGCGTCTAAAATGCCGGGGACAGCAAATAATGCCAATGTTGCTGAGACTGAAAATCCCTGCCCTAGATTAGCAGATATATTTAGCCAACCCTCTTTACCCCTTTTCTTTTTTCCCTTTTTGTAAAGGCCAGTTTAAATTTGTTTCTATCTATCACGTAGAGTTGAAAAGGTAGCATAAAACAGACGGTAGGTGTTAAGAGTTGTTCACCACTGTGTTAAATAGGGATTCTGGGATGAGAGGATACAGTACTGGCAAGGGGATGTAAAAGGTCAGGAAGCAGACAGTGGGAGTAACGGCTGAGGTGTTTTGCACAAATGGAGCTCAGCAAACTCCCTGTACTAGAGAAATACAAACTTATGGTGGAAGAAGAAAGATCAGTCTATCTGCGTTAGGTGGAAAAGAAAAGTGGGAGAAGGATCAAAAGTTTCTTGATAACAGATTGTTAGCCTTGAATGCCAAACTAAGGAACACTTTAGAATTTTTGAGTTAGAGGGAAAAGTATTTTCTGAAACCTTATTTTTAAATTCCTAAGAAAACTATTAGTATAATACATAGTTACAAATTTAGAACATTTAAAAATAACAAAGAAGAAAATGCTACCACTCACTTATAATTACTATTATTATTATTTATAGCTACAGAGTCTCACTCTGCTGTGGAGGGTGGTGTGCAGTGGCGTGATCGTAGCTCACTACAGCCTCCAACTCTTGGGTTCAAGTAATCTCCAGCCTCAGTCTCTTGAGTAGCTAGGACTAGACAAGCATACTATCACACCCAGCTAATTATTTTTAAAAAAATGATAGAGACAGGCATTTGCTATGTTGCTCAGGTTGTTCTTGAGCCCCTAGCCTTCAAGAATTCTGCCACAGCATCCCAAAGTACTGAGATTATAGGGATGCGTTACGGAATCTGGGCGTTAATCACTGTTATTTTAGCATATTTTTGACAACATTTTCTCTACAAGTATATATTTTGAATACAAAAGACTGTCATATGTGTGATTTTTATTTCACTTTTACCATATTCACCTAATAATAAGCATAGAAACTATTCCAAATTTTTAATGGTCGGATAGTTTATTAAATGTATATGGCATTTTCTTATGGTTGACCTTCTTGTTTTTATCAATTTAAAAAAAATAAGACCTTAGTGAACAGTTTTGTGCACAACATTTATATTTACTATCATGAAGAGAGTCTGATTAAATATATAAGCATGTAAGACTCTTAGTAAGTAGTGTTAAAATGTTTTAAGAAACATTGTACCAACTTATATTCCTTTTACCAGTCCAAAAATAAACTCTGGTTATTCTTAAAATGTAAGGTAATTCTTAACCAAGAAATGCCTTGGGCAAGAATATTCTCTTTCTTATATCTTTCTAGTAGGTGCCAATCATTTGCTATTTGTGACTGAAAAAGTTAACATTAAAAAACAATATGAATTCTTCTTTTTGTTCATAAACCACAACTCTAATAAAACATTAACATACAATTTTTTCATTCCTTAAACCATAGTTGCTACCTTTATAAATTTATTCTTCACACCTAGTGTTAAGATGTTAGTGTAACTGAGATGCTACGTCCATATCATTTGTACATTTATTTTTTTATTTACATTCAACCTACTTCCAAAAGGGTTGATAATAGTCCATCTGTGCCATCCCTGACTTTTTTTTGTTTTTGAGATGGAGTATCACTTGGTCACAGGTGCTGAAGTGCAGGGGAACAATCTTGGCTTACTGCAAAGTCAGCCTCTCAGGTTCAAGCAATTCTCCTGCCTCAGCCTCCCAAACAGCTATTACAGGCACCTGCCACCACACCCAGCTAATTTTTTTGTTTTAAGTAAAGAAGTGTTTTCACCATGTTGGCCAGACAGGTCTTGAACTCCTGACGTCAGGTGATCTGCCCACCTCAGCCGCCCAAAGTGCTGGGATTACAGGCAGGCGTGAGGCACCGCACCCAGCCCTCTGACTACTTTTAAAGGTAGGAATTACTTCCTAGTTTCTTCATGAAGTCTTCTGACAATAGTTTGACAGCTTCCAGAATGTTCTTGATGGTCCTTATACTCTAAATTTTTTAAACCAGGTAGGTTGCAACAGTAACTTATCTAGGTTAGAGATTTTTTTTTTCTAAAATTAGCCTGCAATGCAGAGCTATTCTCACTCTTCCTGCAACTATAGTTTCTTCTCAAACTCAATTCAAATTGTAGTCTTTGCTAAGTATTCTCTTTCCACTCTCTCCTATCCACTTCGCATACCCCATCCCGCCCACACATACTGGATGTTATCCGTTCACTTTCACAGTAAAAATACTACCCTCAGTTAATAACATTAAGTGAATTTCTTTAAAGATATATTCTGCATAAATTATAAGTGACATATTTGGATCAAAATTGTCCTCATTCAGTATCCAGTGACATCAAGGTCTTTTAGAGTGACCATGTTCCTTACCATTCTCTTACTGCTTTCTCCTCGCTCATACATTTTAGAACTATGTTTACATCTGGCATATCTTATGAAGGACTACATTTGAAATTTTATATTAAATAATAATATAATACACATACTAAGATACTTACAAATTTTTGTTTCATTATCAAGGGCTATTTTAATTCTTAATACTCCTTAGATTGCTTGGTTTATAATTTTGCTTAGCATTTTAAAGCACACTTAACTAGTGCTTTTTAAAATTTTGTTCTAACTTGGATCTGTGTGTGTGTGTGCATGTGTGTGTGTGTCTGTGCATGTGCATGAGCACATGTGTGGTGATGTTGGTCTCATGGGGCCATGAAAAAGGTACTGGGTGAAGTTTCAGTTATATTTTTCTAGTTAACATAAGTTTAGTAATATATTCAAAGTTTTACATGTCACTTGCATTAAAAATAAATTTGGAGAAAAGCAAGCATTTTCTATTCTATTCAGTGATGAAAACTTGATATTTTTGTGGGACTTAAACTGGATTGCTTTAATGCCAATTTCACTTATAATGCAAATTCTAATGACAGAATTTTAATAAGCTCATCTTGATCAAAGTATCAGTTAGCTTTTGATATATAACAAACACTCCCAGAACTTAACTGCTTTAAAACAAGTGTGAGCAAATTATTGCCTATGGACCAGGTCCAAATGCTACCTGCCTGTTTCCTTATTTATTTTTTCTGTCTGTTTTTGTAAATGAAGTTTTATTGGAACACAGTCTTGCTCATTTATTTACTTGTTGTCCATAGCTGCCTTTGTGCTCCAATGACAGAGTTGAGTAGTTGTGATGGAGACCACATAGCCCACAAAGCCTAAAATGTTTACTATCTGGTACTTTACAGAAAAAGTCTGTGTACCCCTGAACTTAAAACAATAAGCATTTGTTAGCTCATAATTCTGTCAGCAATTAGGGCTGAACTCAACTGAGCAGTTATTCTACAGTGGTTTTTGCTGGACTCACTCTTGTCGCTACGGTCAGCTGGCTGGTTGGCCAAGGTTGTTGGTTGAAGAGGGCCTCAATTACATGTCTAACGGTTGTTGCTGGCTGTCAGTTAAGGTGGTCAGCTGAGTCCTATTTTGTATAAGCTAGCCCAGACTTAGTCATGGAGATGCTGTTGTAGGACTTCCAGAAGCAGCAAGGGAGAGTAAGCTCCAAAGGCAGGAAGTTTTCAAGCCTCTGATTGTGTCATATTTGCTATTTTCTCATTGGCTAAAGCAAGTCACCATGTCACATTGTATTAGTCTGTTTTCATGCTGCTGATGAAAACATACCCAAGACTGAGTAATTTATTAAGAAAAATAGGTTGCATGGACTCAGTTCCACATGACTGGGAAGGCCTCACAGTCGTGGTGGAAGGAGAAAGCCACGTCACATGTGGTGTCAGGCAAGAAAGAATGAGAGCCAGGTGAAAGGAAAAACCCCTTATGAAACCAGCAGATCTCATGAGACTTATTAATTACCATGAGAACAGTATGGGGAAAACTGCCCCCACGATTCAATTGTCTCCCCCTGGGTCCCTCCCACAAACACGTGGGAATTATAGGAGCTGTCATTCAAGATGAGATTTAGGTAGGAACACAGCCAAACCGTATCATTCCGCCCCTGGCCCCTCCCAAATCTCTTGTCCTCAGATTTCAAAATCAATCATGCCTTCCCAGCAGCCCCCAAAAGTTTTAACTCATTTCAGCATTAACTCAAAAGTCCACAGTCCAAAGTTTCATCTGAAACAAGGCAAGTCCCTTCTGCCTATGAGCCTGTAAAATCAAAAGCAAGTTACTTACTTCCTAGATAGAATGGGGGTACAGGCATTGGGTAATTATAGCCATTCCAAATCAGAGAAAATGACCAAAACAAAGGGGTTAAAGGCCCCATGCCAGTCCAAAATCCAGCAGGGCAGTCAAATCTTAAAGCGCCAAAATGATCTCCTTTGACTCCATGTCTACATGCAGGTAATGCTGATGCAAGAGATGGATTCCCATAGTCTTGGGGACCTCTGCCCCTGTGGCTGTGCAGGGTACAGTCTCTCTCCCATCTGGCTTCATGGACTGCTGTTGAGTGTCTGTGGTTTTTCCAGGTACATGGTGCAAGCTGTCAGTGGATCTACAATTCTGGGGTCTGGATGATGGCGGCCCTCTTCTCACAGCTCTGCTAGGTAGTGCCCCAGTGGGTACTCTGTATGAGGGCTTCAATCCCACATTTCTCTTCCACACCACAGAGGTTCTCCATGAGGACTCTGCCCTGTAGCAAACTTCTGCCTGGACTTCAGGTGTTTCCATACATCCTCTGAAAACTAGACGAAAGTTCCCAAACCTCAGTTCTTGACTTCTGTGTACCCACAGGCTCAACACCATGTGGAAGCTGCCAAGCTTTGGGGCTTGCACCGTCTGAAGCCATGCCCTGAGCTGTACCTTCGCCCATTTTAGCCATGGATGGAGCCTCTGAAATGCAGGACACAAAGTCCCTAAGCTGCACACAACAGGAGGGCCGTAGGGCCTGGCCCACAAAACTGTTTTTCCTCCTATGCCCCTGGCCTGTGATGGGAGGGGCTGCTGCAAAGGTCTCTGACATGCCCTTGGGACATTTTCACCATTGTCTTGGTGATTAACATTGGGATCCTTGTTACTTATGCAAATTCTGCAAATTTCTGCAGCTGGCTTGAATTTTTCCCCAGAAAATGGATTTTGCTTTTCTATTTCATTGTCAGGCTACAAATTTTCCAAACTTTTATTTTCTGCTTCCTCTTGAATACTTTGTCATCTAGAAATTTCTTCCACCAGATACCTTAAATCATTCTCTCTCAAGTTCAAAATTCCACAGATCTCTAGGGCAGGGGCAAAATGCCTCCCATCATTTTGCCTAGGAACAGTGATCTTTACTCCAGTTTCCAACAAGTTCCTTATCTCCATCTGTCACCACCTGAGTCTGGACCTGATTTTCCATGTCACTAGCAGCATTTTGGTCAAAGCCATTCAACAAGTCTCTAGGAAGTTCCAAACTTTCTCACATCTTCCTGTCTTCTGAGCCCTCCAAGTCTCTAGGAAGTTCCAAACTTTCCCACATTTTCCTGTCTTCTTCTGAGCCTTCCAAACTGTTCGAAACTCTGCCTGTTACTTAGCTCTGTATTCACTTCCACATTTTCAGGTATCTTTACCACAGTGCCCCACTTTACTGGTACCAACTTACTGTATTAGTTTGTTGCTATGCTGCTTATAAAGACATACCCAAGAGTGGGTAATTTATTGAAAACAAAATAGGTTTCATGGACTTAGTTCCACTTGGCTGGGCAGACCTCACAATCATGCCAGAAGGTGAAAGGCACATCTTACATGGTGGCAGGGAAGAGAGCATGAGAGCCAAGTGAAAGGGGAAACCCCTTATAACACCATCAGATCTCTTTAGACTTACTCACTACCAAGATAATAGTGTGGAGGAAACTGCTCCCATTATTCCATTCTCTCCCTCTGGGTCCCTCCCACAATGTGTGGAAATTATGGGAGCTACAATTCAAGATGTGATTTGGTGGAGAGACAACCAAACCATATCACACATCAAATATCAGTGTGCAGAGGATCTATGCAAAGGCGTGGATACAGGGAGACGTGAACAAGCTGTGGGCTATCGCTGCAAAAATCTTTCACAGTTGGCTTCCTAATTTTAACAATAAGAAAAATATGTCCCAGAGAAGTAAAGTGATTTGTTCATGCTCATATAGCTAGTCAGCATCTAAGCCTGTGTTTGACCCAGAATCCTCTGCTTTGCTGTAGCAATGTCTCTGTTTTTGCTATTTGTCAATACACTTGAGCCTATCATCAGTGAACAATTATGTACATGGACTACATGGATGGTATAGCACAGTAGTTAACAATCGGAACTTGGATTTCAGAGCTCAATTTTAATCACAGCTTAACTATCTCTTAGGTGATTTTGAACAAATGACTCAAATCTTCTGAATATATTTCTCCCCGTCACACACAGATGACAGAGCCTACCTCATAAACATGTCTAATGAGTAAGTGAGATGCACTCTATGAGGTATTGTGATAGTATCAAGCTAGCATATGTGCTCAAAAATGGTAGATAGCATTAGTGTTTTATCCCATTTCATAGTTTATAATCCCTTCTTTGTATCAAATGTAGTTTGTTCTTTAACATTTTTACCATTTCTTGAAAAGTACAAAATTAAATTTTAAAAAATTTTTCTTTTACTTTCACCTTTCTAGACCACTGATTTTTAAATAATTTCAGTCTTAATCTTTACAGCCTCATTTGTCAATTAAATGCTTTAATATACATATAATAGGTAGCCTTGTCATATTAAGTAGCATCTTTGGCCTTCAGTTATCTTCCCTGCGTGATTGTGGGGCATTCTCTAGTGGGGAGACAGATTAATTCTCTAAAGCTATATATTTAGCTTCAAAACACTCTAAGAGTGTCTGCCACATTGACTGTGTTCTAGAAGATAGAGCTTGTTTCTTTATTCCCAGCAGGCCAGGATACTTCAAGGTTTCCCATCGACTTTGATACCTGTTGTAGAAACAATTCTGTTTTCCTGGTCCTATGTATTCACTGTTGCTTTATGCCACTACCACTTTTTATAAGAAAGCTGAGTTCAAGGAGTGATCGCATTCCTTTATTACTCTGTTAAACTATGTTATTAGCATCATTATTTTAGATTAACTGACTTGGATTTTTTAAACACTAGAAATCATACTGTATCATTATTTTCTCTGAAGACTATATAAATATACTAGTATAGTCTTTCTTAGAAGCTTGGATTGGATCAAATTTAATGACAACTATAAATGTGTGTGTGCATATATATATATATATATATATATATATATATATAACATTCTTTGACTTTGCTCTCATTATTTTACTGAGCATTTATATTGTTTTATTTTTATAAAATTATAATGTATCTTTCTTTCTCTGTGTCCGTGTCTGATTTTAATGTCCTCATTCCAGTACTCCACTAGGGTAGCTCAGTATCAAATGTTCATAACATTAGCAATGCCAGTCATTGAGATATTATTCTTCAACTTATATATTGTTTCAAATGACATTTTTCATTTCATTTTTTTTCCATTTGAAAAGCATGTGTCACATGAACTCTAAGATTCATTTTATAGCATGTGTCTAGTTTCTATGATACTCTAGATTTTTTGTTTTGTATTGTTTTCTCCAAGTTGTTTTGACTTTTGGATCCAGTCTTTAAAAGTTAATTTCATTTAAGTAACAGAGGCTTGTAATTTATTCAGAAAAATGACTATATATATATATATATATATATACCCTAAATAATATAATTCCCTTGACTGTATGAGAATTAAAAAGAGCAGCAAGAAAATCACACTTAAAATTGTAGTTTCTTTTCTAAACTGCTGGCAAGGGACGAACAAGGCTATTAATACAGACTTGTAATCATGTGCAGGATAATACTGCCTTAAAAGGAAATTTGCAGATGTAAGTACAGTCTCCCTTTTGTTAATTATGTTAATGGGAAGTTGCATGCTCTTTCTCTGTCACTGAAAACTTAAGGAATGTAGAATATTATCATGTCATCAAGATAAGTATCACCTTGCAGTGACACATTCATTACCACACTAATGCGTGACTACAGACTTAGACATTCTTAAGAAGCTCAACTCTTGAAGACATGAAAATATGAGATCTGAGGATTTAGGATCACAAGATAAAACTGGGTTTTCTATTCAGAAATGCTGAGGTTTTAGGGAGAAATAAATCTTAATATAAAATGTTGACTTGGAGGACACTTTTGAGATTACCTATGGAAAGCTCTTCATCTGTTGAAAAAAACTGAGATCTGGAGTACACAAAAGTTTTCCATAAAACTTCAGCGTGAACTACTGATAATAGGATACAATTAGGACAGGACTGTGGAATTTAGGACAGGACTGTGGAATTTGATATTATATCTCAGTGTTTTCTTGGGCTGGGTAAGGTTCTGAAACTGCCCAAGGGATTGTGTGTATTTGGTGCTGACCCACATTCTGCACATGACTTCCCTGGGGGTGATATGGGGTCTAAATAACAGTCTAGTCACATTTACAGTTCCCACAATTAACACATAATAACACAGGGAGCCTAGTTAAATGTTAATTTCAGATAAACAGTTTTTTTTTTTTTAGTATAAATATATCCTAAGATTATTTGAGTATAGCAAGGAGCTTCAAAATGAAGCCTGCAGCTATCACCACCACAAAGGCCTGGTGGGGGGCAGAAGGTGTTGAGGACTGTCTCATAACCTCAGGAGATTAACTCAGCTCCACTGTGAAAGGGAGCGTGGTTGAAACGGGCCTGATGCTTGTGCATATCCACTCTGGTGGGTCAGTATGACAGAGGGAATCCATGCAGCAGACTATCTTCAGAAGTGTGATATTACACAGTAAATTCCCAGCCTGGGGCTTTGAAAAGCAAGACCTGAGTGTCTGCAAAAGGGAGCTAACAGGAACCAGGCAGATCATCAGGGCCTGTGCTACAAAAGCTAAGCTTCTGGTCTGTTTTATAATTCAATAAACAAAGGTGTTTGATGAGGAACTAAAGTTAATACCCACTTTTTATTAACTAGGCCAAAATGATGACAGTTTAAAGGAAAATTATAGAGAAAGTATATGAATTAATTTATTGAAAATAAAAATTATCACCATTGACACATTTTCCACTTGGTTCATATTGGCCCAGGAACTATACTGGGCTCACCCTAAAGATGAAAACCAGCAGCAACTCCCATTTGGAGGATTTCTTAAGTCTAGAGTCAAGAATAGAAGCAAAGGCCTTTGTATACGCAAAGTTATTATCCATGGTTTCCATGTGAAGGTCATGAAGGAAGTCATCAATCAAATGATGACCATGTATTGGTGAGGAAGAAAAAGAATGTCAGTCACTACACATAAGAAACAAATATCTTTAAAAATGTAAACAAATAAGTCAACAGTACTGTTTTAAAGTTGAATGTATCATATTTTATGTACACAAATCCATTCTTCACCATACAGTAAATGATTTTATTAAATTATAAATTAAGTTTAAAAATAAGAACTATAGTATATTCAGTTGTTTTCCCTACTCTGAATTTTAACCACTTGTTTTTCCTTAGGGTTTGAAAGAGAGAGAGAGATAGAAAATGACATTTGACTAAAAACTGAAACCACACTCTAGTGCCTATATGTATACTCTATACAAATTTGGTATTTCTATAG
Source organism: Plecturocebus donacophilus (assembly GCA_004027715.1). Lineage (NCBI taxonomy): Eukaryota > Metazoa > Chordata > Mammalia > Primates > Pitheciidae > Plecturocebus > Plecturocebus donacophilus. The sequence goes on from PVKP010010646.1 coordinate 23,196, forward strand.
ACAATACCAAAAAGGATGTATGTACAGAGTAATATACAAAAGTGAGTATTCAGATGATTATTGGCTTGCCACTGTTGTGGATAAAATTATTACATTTTTTTCTGATTTTTATAAGCATTGCTAAATGAAAGTGTATATGTCAGAATACCTCAATTGCTTACATAAATCACATCAAGTTTCCTTATGATCTAAACACATTATTAGTAGTCAGCACTCTGAGATACTATGTCAAGCTAGCCTCTTATAAGCCTATGTTTCTCTGTTGTCTTGTATCATACTATTCTACCTTCACCCCTTCTCATGTTTCAACCTTACTCTTCCAAAAGCCCTCAGCTCCCATGACCAGGCATAGGGAATCAAGTAGAGGGCTATCTAAGCAGAAATGTGTCAGAATCTGAGTTCTGAATCACTACCTCAATTAATGTTTGAATTCTACCCAGTCTTTCCTTACTCTCTTAACCCAACCACAACTAGTTTGGACAAGAAAGGATATCCAACGGGTTAATACATTCAGTCTTTGGAAGACCATTAGTGGAATTGGCTGAAGCATGGCTAGAATAAGGGACAGTGACATCTACCAACTGACACCTTCCTGCCCACTTCACCCCCACACCTTCCTTCCCCTGCCACCTACCTACTCCTTCCCTTCCTTCTTTTGTTGTTGTACCTACACACACCTACTTTTTACTCCCTATGAATGCTTGTTTTATTATTTTCTGTCACAGAAAGGGTGTTTTTTGTTTTATTTTAGTTTTTTTAATACCATGGATGCATATGATCATTAGCATCTTAAAATTTTAATTGGCCTTTTATTATTTAACCCATTTATCTTATCCTGAGCTTTAAAATTCTCAGAGGTGGATTCAGCTTGGCCTAACTTGGGTTACATGCCAATGCGTAGACCAGTTGAGGTGGTTAGGAGGTTGAGCGCCTAACTGGTCCAGGTGGGGTCACATGTCTCTTCCCTCAGATATTACATCTATTCTAGCAGAGAGAAAGTGAAGGAAGAAATGTGTATGGCATCAGGTAAATCATTTTGATTTGTCAGTCTAAATTGTACCCTTTGTAATTCTCTGTGATAGTTTTATCATTTCTCTTTTATTTCTGTGCTTGCCTAACCAATTGGATATGATACATACTGTTTGCCTCCTGACTATAAATTTCTCTCTCTGATGGTGATCTTGACTCTTTGCCTAGCAATTTTGCTTGGAAGGATGCTCCTGGTTTGCCATAGCCCCTAGCAGCCTTTCTCTACCAGTACCTCCTCTCCAGATGGAGGTCGAATACATAATTACATAAAGATTTGAGTGGAGCAAGCAAAGTAACATTGTGCCCAGGACCAGATATAGGCAAATTGTAACTTATAAGCAACTTTTTCTCCTTGTATCGCAGGCAGTTAATTGAGAAGCCAAATGTATCTCAAACCAGTATATTCAGTCATTAATTTATCTTCCTATTTTATTAACATTTATTGAACATTATGCCAGCCACTCAACTCAGTGAAGAAAAATTAACATTTTTTTCCAGTGCTTATGGAGCCTTTAGTCTTGAGGAGTAAATAGATACTAACCAAAATTCACTCAGATATGTGTGTTCCGTGGCATGAAATTTATGGATATGAAGAGTACATAATGGGATATTTATCATAATTTGTGCAAAACGAAGAAAGAATGATAGAGGAAGTGATGCAACTAAGATGTGAAGAACCAACAGGGGCTAAGTAAATAAAATAGGGTATTTGTAAGAAGTGGGTGGGGTAGGGGTATAAATTCTTGTAGGGGAACATCATGTGCAAAGATGCTGCGGCAGAAATAAACCTGCATTTTCAAAGGCACATGATGAATTCTGATCCTGGAGAAGCAGGTAGAACAGATAAAATTTTGGCTGACACCTTAGGGGCAAGGGCAGTCACTTAAGACTTTAATGGGAAGGAGACTTGGTCAGTTAGCTGAAACTGATTAGTTGAATTTCTCATATTATTGACACAAAGTGTAAGGCAAGGATAGCTCAAAGGAAATAATAAAAAAACACTTGACAACATTGCAGTCAAGTGCCATGTAATGACATTTCACTCAGTGATAGACCACATAAAACCCAATGGTCCCATAAGATTAAAATGGAGCTAAAATTCTCCATAACCTTTTAAATAGTATTCTATATTTTTATTATGTTAGAGTGTACTCCTACTTATATATATAAAAAAAAACTTAGCTGTAAAACAGCCTCAAGCAGGTCCCTAAGGTGTTATTCCAGAAGAAGGCATTGTTATCATAGGCAAAGTCACTTGTGTGTTATTGTCCCCGGAGACCTTCCAGTGGGACAAGACATGGAGGTGGAAGACAAAGATATCGATGATACTGACCCTGTGTAAGTCTCAGCCAGCAGTTTTTGGCACCTAGGATTGGTTTTGTGGAATACAAGTTTTCCATAGACTGAGAGTAATAGGAGAGGGTGGGATAATTTCAGGATGAAACTGTTCCGCCTCAGATCATCAGGCATTACATTCTCATAAGGAGCGCACAACCTAGCCTCCTCACATATGCAGTTCACAGTAGGATTTGCACTCCTATGAGAATCTAAGGCTGCCACTGAACTGACAGCAGGCGGAGCTCAGGCAGTGATGCTCCCTCCCTCACCTGCTGCTCACCGCCCGCTGTGCAGCCTGGTTCCTAATGGGCCATGGACCCGTACTGGACCAGTACCAGTCTGTGGCCTGGGGGTAGTGAATCCCTGGTCTAGGGTACGGTGTGTGTTTGTGTCTGTTTTTAGCAAAACAGTTTTAAAAGTAAAAAATAATAATCGATAATAATAATGATTAAAAAGGTTTAAATGTATAGCATAAGGATATTTAAAAAGAAATTTGTTTACAGCTGCACAATGTGTTTGTGTTTTAAGCTTAGTGCTAATCAAAAAAGTTAAAAGTTTAAAAAACTTAAAAGTTTGTAGTCAAAAGGTTTTCATAAGCTAAATTTATTACTGAAGAAATAAAAATACTTTTATATAAATTTACTGTAGTCTATGCTTACAGTATTTATAAAATCTACAGTAGTATAATGTCTTAGGCCCTCAAATTCACTCATTTCTCACCTAGAGCAACTTCCAGTCCTATAGGCTCCATTCGTGGTAAGTGCCCTATGCAGCTGTATCATTTTTATCTTTTACTCTATATTTATATTGTACCTTTTATGTGTTTAAATGTGTTTAGATTCACAAACACTTACCATTGTTTTATAATTGCTTGTGGTATTCAGTAGTAGCATGCTATACAGGTTTGTAGCCTAGGAGCAATAGGTAGGCTATACTATGTAGCCTAGGTGTGTAGTAGGCGGTACCATCCAGGTTTGTGTAAAAGCACTCTATGATGTTCACATAGAGAATAAATTACCTAACAATGCATTTCTCAGAATGTAGCCCCCTCCTTAATCAACATTTGACCCTATTTTAAATCACCTTGTGTGAAAGAGCATCTCTTTGAGGTTACCAGAGCCAGATATAAAACACTCTGTACTGTACTTGGCAAATTAACATTTCTTGCTAATTGTTGTTAATGTCCTCTTCCTTTTCTTTGCATCTTATCTACAAAGCCATGTTTTCTAAAGATATATTGGAGCCACCAGGATTTCAAAAATAGGAGGTTTTATAGAGCACATAAGAAGCAAGTGAAAAAATTGTAATATATATATATATATGGATTTCTTAAAAGTCATCAGAGAACACAGATTTGATCTTTTTTATCTACTAGACACTAAAATTGTTGATAAGTCTCCTGGGAGACAGGCACCCGCCAGAGTAAATACAGCTGATAGAAATTCTGTCCACGTTTGAGTCTTTGTGACCCCAGAGCAGGACAGAAAATGATGTCAGCATAGGTGTTTAGAAAGATATCCTCTAATCTCGTTCTTTCCTTCTCACATTTGGCAGTTAAAAGGATCCCCATCCTTTTGGAAACCTGTTACTCTATTTGTAATGCGAAGACTGCAAAGATAATTAAAAGTCTTCAGTCATCTCAACTGTCACTGAGCACAGACTTCCTTCCTCTAAATAGCTGATGGGGCTAAATTGTCTTTATGCTTTATTCCTTTGCCATCTACTGAAGATGTTACAACACACAGAGAGAGATGGCCATCAGCCTAGCAACAGGAAAAAATAGATAAAGTCTTGGCTATTTGACAAACTAGGACATTCACTGTGAATAATAAAAAGTTGGCCCAAATATTAAACAAAGATATTTTATTATGTAATTCATATTGTTTATTACCAGGGGAAAAAAATCCAAAACACTATTAAGCATATCTTGGTAAATCAAAGCCTTACAGTTATTACTTTTGGTTTTAAATAACTTATTTTATATATTCAGTTACTTACTTTTATATGCATGCACCCACAAATGATTTGCTAGCTTACAATAAATACCCATTTGTAAATGATAAAATATAAATAAACAAAAAGTTAAAACTATGGAGAAAGAAAGGGAAAGTATATGATTGTGAGTTGACTTGTTCTATATGGACAGTATGATAATTAGTATGATTATTAGCTAAATCTCTCCTTTTGCAACATTTGCTTGGAAAACATGCTTTCTTTAAGATTTAGGGGAAATGTATTATTATCTTCAACATAATTACATATGTATCGCTATAGAATTAGGGTTAATTAATCATAAAAAGTTTTTTGGGGCAATTTTTTTTAAAGCTGCATTGCTGACAGAAGTGATATTCTACTTTATTCTACTTCATTGAGTTATTGTGGGCTTCTTTTCTGACTGAAGAACAACAGTTCCTTATAGCCAATGAATAAAAGCATTTCATTCCCTGTGAATTACAGAGTTTGTCTATTACAGTATTACAATATACGTATAGCTCTACATTCAAGAAACTCCTTTTTCTTTTTTTCTCATCAATGTATTTAATGCAGTAAACTTCTCTTTATAGAATCCACTGTAAGGGGGCTGATACTACCCAAGCAAATGCCACCCTGAGACATTTTTCTTACTGTGTCCAACAGATTTTTCTTGAAACAGTTGAAAGCCTGTAGCCCTTATAAATAAAGCTGAGTGATGAAACTCAATTATAATTAGCATCTTGAATTCAGACATGTACTATGTTTAAATTGGAGGGGAAGAATTGGCTTTTAGTTTTATGTGTTAAAAGAGTTGGTTTGTTACATTTTCCTGAGCAGCTGAGCCCCTGAGTGGATGCTTAGCATCAAAGTTTCTGGGCAAGTTAGCTACTGCATGCCTTCTCTTGTTTATTAAAAGAGTCAGAACTTTCTCCAGCTGGCCCCATAAGAGGAAGCGCATGAAATTCCTGATACTATGGCAATTGCTGATGGAAATGCTCATTTCTTGGCCTTAGGAAGAAGGATTCCATTCTATGAAGACCCACAGCCCCTTAAGATACGGATTTGTGGTCAGGCGCAGTGGCTCACGCCTGTAATCCCAGCACTTTGGGAGGCTGAGACGAGTGAATCCCAAGGTCTGGAGATCGAGATCATCCTGGGCAACATGGTGAAACCCTGTCTCTACTAAAAAATACAAAAATTAGCTGAGTGTGATGGCACGTGCCTGTAATCCCAGCTACTTGGGAGACTGAGGAAGGAGAATTGCTTGAATGAGGGAGCTGGAGGTTGCAGTGAGCTGAGATCACACCATTGCACCCAGCCTGGCAACAGAGTGAGACTCTGTCTCAGAAAAAAAAAAGGTACATATTTGTTATTTTTGTTCATAATCTTATGCTAGACCTCAGAATAGTGATGGGTCGCCCCCTTTATTTCTATATATTAGAAATTATTTTAATCATCAAATTTAATTGTGAACCTCTGTATCTGTAAAAGGTCTATTCATTCAGAAAAAAAAAATGGAATACGGGGCGGGGTGCAGTGGCTCATGCCTCTAATCCTAGCACTTTGGGAGGCTAAGGTGGACAGATCACCTGAGGTCAGGATTTCAAGACCATTCTGGCCAACACGGTGAAACCTTGTCTCTGCTAAAAATATAAAAATTAGCCGAGCATGGTGGCGCACGGCTGTAACCCCAGCTACTCGGGAAACTGAGGCAGAAAAATTGCTTGAACCTGGGAGGCAGAGGTTGCAGTAAGACAAGATCATACCAGTGCACTGCAGCCTGGGTGACATAGCAAAAGTCTGTCTCAAAAAAAAAGAAAAAAAGAAAACAATACGCTTCAGCTCTGTGACTGTGCATATATTTGTAAATCAAACTAATCTGAAATAGAATTAGTCTTTTTAAAGTAAAAAATAGTGAAAAAGAAATCTTGATGATGGTGCTTATTCATCTATTGCTAAACAGTTTCTCAAAACAATACTCGTCACTCATTTGTATCTCTTATAATTCTGGGAGTGACTGGATTGGGCTTGGTGGCTTTCCTTCAGGGTTTCTCATGACAATGGAGCAGACAATGGAGGAGGCTGCTGTTACTTCAAAGGCTTTTTAGCCTGACAATTGATGATGATAGCTGGCTGGAAACTTAACTGGGGTTGTTGGCTTGAAAGTCCACACATAACCTCTACTTGTGGCCTGTGATTACTCACAGCAAGGTGACTGGATACCAACAGCAAGAAGAGATAGAGATGGAGAGGAAGGGGTGGCACACAGACACTATTGCATTTTGTGATCTAACTTTGCAGGACACATAACTTCATGTCCATCATGCTGTATTGACTGAGGCTATCACAAAGTTTCAAGGAAAGTAAACAGGCTCTTCCTCTCTTTTAGTTTAAAAAATATTTTTATTCATAATTGATAAATTATAGCCACCTTACTCTGCAATAGATCACCAGAAATTCTGATCCTGAAACCAACATTTCCCGTTTCCCTAACCCACCCTCTCAGCCTCTGGTAACCATCATTCTACTATTTCTATGAATTCAGTCTTTTCAGATTCCACAAATAAGAGATCTTATGATGGAGAAATGGCAAGGTCACATTGCGATATGAGCAGGTGGACTACTGCTAAAGCCATATTAGGAAACTATAATCTGTACAAAGTGACTCACTAAGGATCACAGAGTGAATTTGTAGTAATATTAGCTAACTTTTATTCCATGGTTGCCATGTGCTCTGTGGTGTTCTATGTGATTTATTATGCAAGTACTGTCATTCACATTACACAGCCTCGTTCATATAATGTGGATTTTATTGTTTTATTGTTTTTTTTTCCATTTTGAAGATTAGATAACAGAGCTAAGCAACTTGTTGAAGATCACATAACTTGAAATGAAGATACCCAAACCAACACTTAACCTCTATCTGATACTGCATCTCACTATAAAAAAATAGAATGAAAAGAGTTTAATATCTTTTTTTTTTTGGAGACAGAATCTTGCTCTGTTGCCCAGCTGGAGTACAGTGGCACCATCTCAGCTCACTGCAATCTCCACCTTCAGGGTTCAAGCGATTCTCTTGACTCAGTCTCAAGTAGCTGGTACGCATGCCACCAAGCCCAGCTAATTTTTATAGTTTTAGTGGAGACAGGGTTTCACCATGTTAGCCAGGATGGTCTCTATTTCTTACCTCGTGATCTGCCTGCCTTGGCCTCTCTTATTTTAGAGGACTTACTGTTTAACCATATGACTCTGATTTACTTAATTTTTATCTGTGCAAGGTAGAGATTCATGTCTAAAAGTTTGAATAGTGATAGTGAACTTTTAGTGTGATTGTGAAGGCTAATTTATAATGTTCATGTGAAAGCACCTATCATAGTACTGGTCACATAAAGGTTCCCCAGAACTGACTGTTTTTTAACATGTTATTTAATTAATTGAACATGTTATTTAATTAATGGGATTTTTTATTTTTCTATTAGTTTTAAGTAATTTGATATTGCTAATTACCAAATTTGGGCAATACCAAACTTCATCTTGTTCAAAGACTCCTATTTAGCCCTACTAGTTCAGTTAGTGGTAGGTAATATAAATGATAATATAAACAATTACGTTCCTGACAAATGAAAAACTTGTATTTTGTAGCACTAAATTTTGGTATGGCATATCGTTTTATAACCAAATATTTTTCAGAAAAAATATGAATACAAGTATACAAACATTTTACCCCATAATTTACATATGATTATATATATACAAATATATATATATTTATGTATATATCTTATTCCATATATTTAGTAAAACATATAAACAGTTTCTTCCTTGAACCCTTGTACTTCTTAAAGCATACACTTGAGAAAGTGAACCAACATGTAGCCTACAGTTCCCTGGCAGAATTGAAGTGAAAAGGAATTTATCTGTTTTTTCCTTTGACTTAGAGTTTATTTTCTCCTGTGTAACTAAAATGTTGTATGTTTAATAAGTGTTTGTTGATTGATCAAAGGATTTTAAATCTGAGATTAAGCTTCAAGAGGGATTATTGCTTGTCTCTTGCTAAATATCATTTTGGGAAAAGCTTGAAAATAACTGAGCCCATTTAAGACTCTAAATGTGATCTGATGCTAATTTAAGCTTTAGAAAGAATTTCTAGGCCTTTTGACATTGCAAAATTTGGTTCCAGTACGTCTTAGCTTGGCAGGAATTCAAAAGTGTATAAACTGTTCAGCTGTCTTATAAAATTATTGAGGTTAATTTAAAATTTGATTATATAAATTAATAAAGGGTCAGAGAACATACATGGCTTGTATTTTATTACCCTAAACTGAATCTTGAAGGAAATCACTTGCTTTTTTACTTTTTTATATTCACTTTTATCAGATTCTTCATTTCCCACCTCTTAAAGTTAATGCTTTAAAACAATAGATGTTTACTTTATGCTGTGCTAAAGCTATCATAATCCTCAGATAATATATACTAAGTACTTTCATTTAAATAGAATATGACAAGTACAGTAACTAGAATAAATGCTGAGGTCCCATCTTAACAATATTCCTTTTGGACAAATTTATGACAGATTTAGATATGGTCGTTTTTGTCATTAACAATCAAAATCAACATTTTTATTAATTGGCAGATATATGCATGTGTCTCTAATTGTGTTTAGAGGAAAATATTTAAGTGTTTTATTTATTTTTATACCTTTTTTCAATTGTAGCAGTCATTTTTGTAGCTTATTGCAGGCCCTGACTCTGATGTTTTTACCTAAATGTACTGGAGTTCATAGATAGCACTGTATGATATTTGTTACCAGACCTTAAAAATGCAAAACAACTGCATTTATGGTAGGACATTAATATATTGTCTAATTGTAGAAACAAGAACAAATTTAACATTAGTGCTTCTCATAAGACAAACCAATGGGAAAATATGTTGGGAAAAAAAAGCAATAAAATTTTAAAAGAAACTATTCATTTTTAAATCTGGAACATAAATAAAATTTCAGATAAGTTTCTCTACCTAATTTATAGTTGGCCAAGTGGCCATCGTTTTCTTGACTATCTAGACAGTGTGCTTTTTCCAAATGGTTCGATCTTGGCTATTACCAGGACAAAATTTAAACTCTTTCTCATGTTTCCTGCAGATCTTGAAACAAGAGAGATGCTGAGAACTACCATACCTATTAGCCATGGGAAAAAATCAAGTACAGTGATGTCTTTTTTTAGTTGTTATTATGGAGAGCATGCTGACCACAACACGAATAAGAGCTAAGTTTGCTTTTCACAAGGGGAAAAATCACTGGATCTTTTTTTAGTGACTAATGGCTGTAACTTTTTTCTAGCTCCTCCTCAGTGCAAGCATAGGGTGAGAGATAAAAGCAGAGATGTCTCAAAATCACTTTTGGTCACTTATTTGTTGGTGAAGATTTTGAAATGCAGGTCAAATTTGCTGACTTAAGATATATAAGATCTGCAGAAGAAATTTAAAATCAAAGGAGCAAAGAAGCAGTAGGGATTCACTGTCTGATTTAGGGGACCAAAATTCTAGACTACTACTTATTACTGACCCCTGTAACAGACTGTAAAACTGCATTTGAGTAGAAATCCAGTATCAATATTTCTAAGAAAGATAAAATATCACCCCTATGCATAAGAAGCTTATGTACAGGGATCATATTTTAGTCATCTTTTTATTCCCGATGCATGGCACATGGTTTTGGAGCTACGCAAACTCTTCCAAACTATTTCTCACCCCATGGGAGAAGAGCATGCTGTTAGTTTAAGGAAGGCACATCCAAATTATATTCTAAAGGACTCACATCTCTCAAGCAATCTCATCATGGACTTTTAGAATGACTCTCTTATTCATGGTTCTCACAACTTCTCTGGTACACAAACTGATTTTCTTATCCTACAATCTCCAAATTAATTTGGTCAGATAATGTGTCATTTTGGTTTTTCATTTTTTTCTATATGTACCCTTTGACATTCTGTAGAACTAATACTTAACGTGACCCATGTTGGAAAGTAACATTTATTGTTTTGGTGAATGGCTCATTTTTGCCTATTCCCTAAGTTTCTTTTCCAAGTTTTTCTTCAATAAGTGCTTTGTCTGCCCAAAATTCCTAACTTAGAGGTTGTAAAGTGGTATTAATTCATAATTCTTTATGTATGTTCTTAAGTATGAGGCATAATTACTTACAAATTTCTTAGGGTCACCCCAAAAAACATCGACTCGGGGCCTCCTCTTGACATGATTTAACCCTTACTGTTTACCTCCACTCTGTATGTATTAGTCCGTTTTCACACTGCTGATAAAGACATGCCCAAGACTGGACAATTTATAAAAGAAAGAGATTTATTAGACTTACAGTTCCACATGGCTGGAGGGCCTCATAATAATGGCAGAAGGTGAAATCCACATTTCACATGGCAGCAGACAAGAGAGAGAGAGGGCTTGTGTAGCACAACTCCCGTTTTTATAACCATCAGATCTTGTGAGACCCATTCACTATCATGAGAAGAGCGTGGGAAAAACCCACCTCTGTAAGTCAATCATCTCTCACTGGGTCCCTCCCACAACACAGGTGCATTATGGGAGCCACAAGAGGAGATTTGGGTGGGGACCTGAGCCAAACCATATCACTGTATTACTTCCCATTGCCTCCTCATTTTATTTATTTGCCTTCTTTCTTCCTCTGCCATCAGGGACATAATCCTCTTATCTCTCTTGCCACTTCTCTCTCTCCTCTGGCTCCCAGGGAAGTCAGCCAAAACAGAAAGCAAATAAACATGAAAAACAGTGAAATGTATGAATTTTCTTTTATTTCTACAATCCCATAAACCAACATTTAGTGCAAAAATAATGTTAGGACATTTAGGGGGAAATGTCTGTGGGAATAACACAAATGTGACAGCAACTGTAACTGGGAATAATGTTGAATTTATAAAATGTTGGATCATAAAATGTTTAGAGTATATAAATTATGAAAATAAAAATCCACTAAAGCATGTTTAAAAGTTACTGTATAAAACTATAGTTTGTCTCTAACTTATTGTTTGGGGATTAATTTTTCAGATAATTAACAAAGCTTTAATAGGGATCTTCTTATTTTAATATATCTAGGAGGAAAATGCACGTAGCTTTCCTTTCAGTTTTCTGAAGCATGAATCTTAATCATTTCCGATTAAGTTCAAGTTGCATTTATGAAGTCTGACTTTGGGAGTACCATTTAGGCATGGGAATTTGAGATGCCATTGTCTCTCTAGGTATATAGGTTTCTGATGAATACGAACAATTAACAATTATGACTAATCAAACTATTTTTACTTTGTGTAATACCTTGTATTCAAAGAGTGAAAAGGTTTAATTTTCTAGTAAAGTTACCTTACATTTTATGCAGGTGAAGATTGTTTTCTTTTTGCCCTTAGAACCATCCTGTATCTTTACACAGGCTCATGAAGTTAATGAGTATTTTTTTTTGTGCTCACAGTATGTCTACAAGCATTAACTGCCTTAAGATACATGTTTTATTTTATTTATTTATTTTTTTGAGAAGGAATTTTGCTCTTGTTGCCAGGGGAGTAAAATAGTGTGATCTCGGCTCACTGCAACCTCTGCCTCCTAGGTTCAAGTGATTCTCCTACCTCAGCCTCCCAAGTAGCTGGGATTACAAGCTCCCACCATCATGCCGACTAATTTTTATATTTTTGGTAGAGACAAGGTTTCACCACGTTGGTCAGGCTGGTCTTGAACTCCTGACCTCAGGTGATCCACACGCCTCAGCCTTCTAAAGTGCTGGAATTGCAGGCATGAGCCATGGCACCTGGCCAAGATATATGTTTTAAAATAGTTCTAATTCCTGCAGAGTTCAAATAAAGAACTACTTAGAGCAGGAAGATTGCTAAACGATGATGCCTATGACGATGGTGATGAAGAAGAAGAAAAGGAAACTAAGTACACTTTTTGGGTTTTAATTTGTGCCTGGAACTATTTACTTATTTTTTAGATAATCCTTAAAGAAAAATTTCCAAAGCTTATATATCTAGTAGTTGCATAGCTGTATTTAAAAGTTAGATTAATGTTTTAATCACTATTGTGGACTACGTTATGCAAAAACAGGAGAAGAAAAAAAAAAGCTCGCTCAGGAGGCCAAAAGAAATACAAGTGAGGCTGAGCATTGTGGCTCCCTCCTGTAATCCCAGCGCTTTGGGAGGCCGAGGTGGGTAGATTACCTGAGGTCAGGAGTTGGAGACCAGGTTGGCCAACATGGTAAAACCTCATCTCAACTAAAAATATAAAAATTAGCCAGGCACGTTGGTGCACACCTTGTAATCCTAGCTACTTGGGAAGCTGAGGCAGGAGAATCACTTGAACCCAGTGGCAGAGGTTGCAGTGAGGCGAGATCACACCGTTGCATTGTAGCCTGGGTAACAAGAGCACAACTCCGTCTCAAAGCAAAACAAAAACAACCAAGTGAGTTAATACTAATGTTTCACTTTATGAATATAGAGACTCACGCCTGAAAAAGTTAAATCAATTTCCAAATCGCATATATCTAGTAGTTGCATAGCTGTATTTGAAAGTTAGGTTATTCTTTTAAGCATTATTGTGAACTGTGTGATTGCTAGAGGGTTTAAAAAATAAGAGATGAAAAATAAAACATGCTTGGGAGGCCAAAGGAAATACCAATTAGGAAATTTTTGTTTCCTAATGTGGTTTAATTGATTTCATGTTCATTTCTTGCTTTTTTATAGAAAGTGTTCTATCACTGAATTGACTGATAATATGTGTCAAAATTTAATTCTTACAAATATCTCACATGCCACCTCATTCTTGAAGCTTTACAAAAGTCCTGACTTGATACTGTCTCTTCCCTATTTGAGCTTAGGTAGCTTGCACCCTTTGTAGATTGCCTCGTCTACTTCATCGGTTTCCTTGCCACATCCCTTTTCTCCCTGCCGCAATACACACACAAATGCACACAGATTAAATGCCTTCAGGACAGTGTCTTATTTCATAATTTGTTTATTCGTTTCATTAGTCACTCACTAATTTATTCATACATCTCACATACCTGTATTAACCACACACAGGAAACAACTAACTTCTTTTTCTATCAATAAGTGTATGGACTGTTGAAAGAAAAGAGCGAGTACATCAATATTTATAATGTAGTGCTTGCACGTAGCACATCTTGATCATAGTAGACCTTCAATGAGTATTAATATCAGTTAATATTGAACAGATAGGTATGCCTTGTGTACAGAGTCATTTTCGTGAAAATACTAGTGTAATTTTATTTGAGAAATTATAGATAAAATGATGTGATTAAGTACTCTATATTATCAAATACATTGATTATCAGATTACCTATGCACTATATGGCTTTAAGCTGTAACTTCAGGCCATTCTGTATGTAGAGCAATATACATGGATTATGTTTAATGCTATCTCTGCTATATACAGGTTTTTATAACATATGACTTATCTATCCTTGGGGGAAAATTGGTCCAGAGTATTTTGGGATCTACATTTTGTTCAGCTGAGTGATGATGAATTTTCATTTCACTATGTTTAGGGTAAAACATCTGTCAATAACGTGGAAAATGTCACACTTTGTGTCATAATTAGAAATAATATTTCTGTTTGAAAAATTAGTACATTGTGTGAATGTGAAAAATTAGGTACATTGTGTGAATGTTCTAAAATGCTTTCATTATTCTTTCATTTTCATTATTAATGATTAAGAAATGGGAAAAATGAGAAGAGTTTTCCAGTATACTTCTAATCAAAATAAATTGTGTAATAAACTCTCAAGTAGACTCATGTCTGTAGTCCAAAAGATTATGCCTTGGGCTTAGACAAGTCAATATAGAAGCAGCTAGAAAACAGCACACTCCAAAAGCAGAGCCTTGATAAGAAGGCCATGCATTCTAAAATCACTGTTCCATTAAGGAAGATGCAAACCTAGTTTTCTCCCTGTTTTAAACATTGTTTGAACTTCAGTTCCTTTAGCCAATTTTTTCTAAATGGGCCATTATGTTTTCAACAGGGGCTCAGTGAGATCTGAGCTGGTATGAATTAATGTTTTAGTTCCATCTTAAGCATGGTAGGATGATTCCCTGCTCATACCCAGAATTCAAGAGGAATTTTATTCCCACTCAACCTAATAAACTACTTTTAATATAAAAATGAAATCTGTATTGACTATAAACTCAGATCTCTCTGCCTGTATCTCTTCAGTGTCCACAGGAATGTGCTCAATTGGCCCTCATGTCACACACTTCAACATACTTGTAAAGATGCATTCAGCAGCCGGGGTCTAACAGACCTTTATCAACCATCTACCATGTGCAGTGCATTGTTGTGGGCACAAGAAATGCAGACTGCATAAATCAATATCTCTGCTCTCAGGGAGATTACAGTTTAATGAGGATGCATTGAAACAAATATTAGAGCACAGTGAAGAGATAATGAAGATATATGTTTGATGTAAAAGAAAAGAATGACTAACTCTGTGAGGGAGGCCAAGTAGTAATTCACAGGCAGGTTGACTTTGATCCAGAGCTTAAAGTTTGAGTGGGAGACCATTAGATTACTACAATAAAAATAAAAGTGATTAGTAGTAAACAGTGCTTGTAGGCTCTCTGTAGTCTCATTCTATTCACTTTACATATATTACCTCATTTAATCCTCCTAAACCTATGAGAAAGCACAATTATTAGCCCAGTTTAGAGATGAGCAAACAGTAAGGAGGTTAATTTACCAAATGTTATACAATATATGATTAAACTTTGATGTAAATCTAGCAGTTTGGTACAGGGACCTGATTCAGGACAGAAAAAAATATTGATTATTCCATGACATAAAATATGCATAAATATATGCCTTTAGGTTTGGGAGGATAAAGGTTCAAAGGGTGGATGACTTCTAAATATGGTAGGTGAAATCGGAGGCTCAAATTAGAGGTTGGAGCAAGACTGTAATTAGAGGTTGGGGCAAGATTGTGAATAGAATTATATACCAGGTGTTTGCAGTTACTACTGTTACTATGTATATCTCCAACAATAAAGAAATTATACACATCTTTTTTTCAAGTATCACAATGGGATTTCAGAAGAAAACTGTGGTAGCAGTGTGAAGGGTGGATCTTACAAGAAATAGAATATAAAATGTTTATTGGAAATCAGTTAAGTGGAGTATGCAATTGCATAGGTGGGAGGATACTGATGAGAACTCAAACCCATAAATAGAAATCTGTAGTATTATAGAAATACAAGTTCTGACTAATAAAATGATCTTAGGATAAAACCTCCACAACCAGAAGGAATTTTGCAATACACAAAGTAGACAAAGTGGTAAACATAAAAACATTAACATTTAACATGGAGAGAAAATTAAACAAGTCTCAAAAGCAATAGCCACTTTAGCTGTGGACAAATGCTTATGCAAGATAGCATATAAATATGGAAACCATTCAGTTTTCATAATCAAAGGAAATTTATTCTCAAAGCAGTAACTTCAGATAGAAATAAGCAAGACATTAAAGAAGCCTCTCTGAATAACTCCCTCCTCAAGAGTGAATATCCTTGGATTTTGACAGGGATCAGTTAAATTGTTCATAAAGTGCAAAGGGACGATGGAGACTAAATTGCCTCTGGCTGTGAAAATGAAAGTTCTAGTTTAAAGGCAGTTACGAAACCAGAAATTTGTATTAACTATTTAAACTTTCCACTTTCGAAACATAATCATATCTTTTGTCTCTCTCTCTCTCTCCCTCTCTGTCTCTCACACACCCCTCCTTCCTTTTTTTCTTAAACTCCAGCAGTTTGCATTTTCTGCTAGAAAAATGTTATGTCAAATTTCTTGGTTACACCCAAGAATATATGGTCACATCACATATTACAAGTAGCAAGGTTGTAATATAATCAGTTATTGGCTCACTTAATTAGTGGCAAATTGTGTTGTTTCTTCCACCACCAGAAGGAAAAAAAAAAATCCACTGGTCTCATCCAAGCCCTAGAAGGAATTTTGTTTTCACTGAGTAAGTCCTTAAGCTGACTGATTTTACATGGCACTAAAGATACACTATGTTAGTCAAAAATGCAAAAGAAAAAAAGAAAAATTGTATTCTAGGCCTGTCTCTAACACTCAAGTAAAGCAACATATCACTCTATCCCTGGATCTAGCAGAAAGCCTGGAACATAGTAGGGAGTTACATATTTCTGTTGCTTGAATAGTGAACATTGGTCCTGTGATCTAATTCATATGAATCATAGTATCCAAATCTATTATGAGAACTGAGTGACTACACAAAAATTGGTTTAAAATTAGTCATGGCACTGCCCTATTCTAATCTCTCCTTTGGCCTACTATAGTCAAATGGCTTTAACATTTCAGCCTAAAGTTATCTGTCAGATGAAATTTATATGGGAACTTAAAGAAATCAAACAAATGAAAAGCAGATACTCTGTTACTGGGAACAGTTTAGAGAACTGAAAGTGATCCTGTCCCTTGCCCCAATTTCCCTGCAGCCAGTCATAGGGTTCTGAAAAAATGCAATTAGAAAGCTAATGGTACAATGTTTATGCTAAATTTATCACATTCCTTTTATATAGTCTTATATTTTCAGGTTTTCCTTTTCACAGGTTGTATAGTGTTTAATTCATGGCATCCTTTTCCTCTTGTATAAGTTTCTTTAGCCTTTTACTCCAGTGCAGACATGAAAACATCTATGTTGTTTAAATTGTTTCAACAGGATGAGTCAATTTATTAATAAGAAATATAACTTTGGTTTCATATGCCATTAGTTATTTTAAATTGCTGACTTCTTAACAACTTACCTTCACAGAATATCAACTTCACAGAATATCACCTTTTTTAATATTTGATTTACAGAATATCAACTTTACTGTATTGTAGTATCGTTGACAACAAAATGAACTGTTCCTGTTTAAAGTGTATGCGGTTGGATATGTTTTGATGTATATATTTATCTATGAAATTTTACCCACATTAAAATAATAAACAGATCCATCATCCTCAAAAGTTTCCTGGTGCCCCTTTAAAATAACCCTTCCTCCACCAACCCTAGTTTTCAGGAAAAACGCTGATCTACTTACTTTCTTTCACTATAAAGTAGTTGCACTTGCTAGAAATTTATATGAATGAAATAATACAATATGTTTTGTATTTTTCTTTCAGTAATCATCATTATTTGAATTACCTACATTGTTGTATTTATCGATAGTTTGTTAGTTTTTGTTGAGGAGTAGTAGTTCATTGTATGGCTATATTATAATTTGGTTTTCCATTGACTTGTTAAAGGCCATTTACTCTTTTCAGTTCTTGGCTATTACAAACTAAGTTTATGAGCATTTATTTACAAGTCTTTGTACGGACACGTTTTTTTTTTTCAGTTCTTGCAGGTAAATTTCTAGAAATGAAATGATTGGTCATATGATAGGTGCATTTTAAAATTTTTGTGAAACTGTTAAAAATATTTTACAAAATTGCTGTGCCATTTTACATTCCCACTAGTAGTATATGACAGTTTCAGGTCCTCTGACTCCTCACTAACACTTGATATAGTCAGTTATTTTAATTTTAGCAAGTGTAATCAGTACAGAGTAGTATCTCATCATGGTTTAATTTTGAATTTCTTTAATAGTTAATGATGTTAGGCATCTTATTATGACCTTATTTGTAATCCATATATCTTTTTTGGTGAAATGTCTGTTCAAACCTTTTGTCATTTTTTTTTTCTACTCTGGTGTTTCTTTCTTTTAAAATTGTAAGATATAATACCTTTGTTGTATATGTTTTACAAATGCCTTCTCCTAATTTGTGTATTGAATTTAAGTAATGTATCTTTTAATGGGCAAAAGGTTTAGGTTTTGAAAAACTCTAATTGTTTTAATTTCGATGTAGTCTAATTTAATTTTGTAGTTCATGATTCAAAATTCCTCTATAAGAAACCATTAACAAATTCAGTGCCGGTAGGATTTAATCTGTATTTTCTTTTTGCGGATTTATCATTTTAGCTGTTATTTGTTAGGGGTTATTGACTTATTATATCTTTGTTAGCCGTCAGTGATCAATTTAAAAAATTAACATTTTGACATGTTGTATTATCCTTTTAACATATTGTTTTATATATTTTTATAGACTTCCTAAAATTGTGTAACTAAGTTTACATCTATGTTCATAAGTAAAGTAGGTCTATGGTTTACTTTTCCTGTAAGATAAAGAAGCTGGTTTCTTACCCACTTTATATCACAGTATAAAGGTGATCTTGTATTATGTTTTCCTCAGTCCCAGCTTTGATTCTCTTTTCCTGCAGTTTAAGTCCTTTTCCTCGCCTTTCTGTCCAGGAGTTTCTGTGTCTCTAGGTGTGAAAAAGGGATGATCTCTTTCCTCTCTGTTATAAGGGTCATGGCTGAAACACCGATATCAAAAGACAGGTCAACAAGATAAAGGCATAAGAAGTGTATTTGATAGTTTTACATAGCCTGGGAGCCTTCAGAATGAAGACTCAGAGATACAGAGAAAACTATCTGTTTTTATCTAAGTTACATGGAGTATAAACAGCCACATAGAAATACGATTATACAAAAAGTAGATAATCTAATGCTAGTAGATTGGGCGGGAAAACTCAGCAAGCCCTGTCCGTCTAGATGTTTCTTCGTCCCTCTGTGCGACACTTTTGCCTCATCAGTGTGGGGTAAGATCCTTCTGGAATGAGGGTCTTAATCTCTTAATGGCCAATTGTTACTCAGAAAGAGGTGGAGAGAGGTTAGAGTAATATTTTTAGGTTTTATAGCTGGCTTTGGGGAAAAAGGGTTCTACTTTCTAAGACCAACCTTGGGGAAACAGATTCTATGGCTTACCTCAGGGGACACTGAGGGACAAGAAGCAGGAGCGCAGGAGAAGATCAGACAGAAACTGCTTCTGAGGCTGCTTCTTAGGCCTTCAGTTTGGGGTATCATTTTCAGAGACTCCACATATTCATAACATTTTCACTATCATCTTTTTTTTTCTGGACTCAGTAGTTACCATATTTCCTGTAGTGTCACACCACTAAGCTCTCAGCAATGATATGCATAATAAGGTGTTCGTTATTATTATTCTGCTATCACAGCTGTTCTCAACCCTGTTAGACTTGATGCATTTTATTTTAACATATATTTTGCAATTCCCTTTCACTATCTGGGAGTGAAGTGTAAGTTCAACCATATCAATACAAATCCCCCACTTATAATGAAAAGAGAAATAAAGGGTAATTTACAATGAAATAATTAAATTTATTTTCTTTTGTTCATTCTTGCTTAAGAAATACTACTATGAAGACCTAATGAGTTATCATATGCTTGTACCTATACATAGAATGCCTTTAATGAGTCAGCTACAAATACAGATTTATTTTATCACATTTATTACATGAGTTTGCCTAAGGGAAAACAACTATTGATTTAAAGGAAAGTTTTTCTAAGATGAATCTTTCTTGTATTTAGATAGAGATTGCTTCATGGAAACTTAGTCTATAAGTTAAACTGTATCATAATGCTTTGTGTCTTATGTAAAACAGGGTTAGTAATAAGACTCAGATAATTCTAAACAGATATTTTCTTCCTCTTGTTGCCCAGCCAGATATTCAAAAACCATATTGGACGTGGAAGCCTTCTTTGATGTGCAGGGCTTACCTACTAAAATTCCCATATTGTTTTAAATCAATCTGACAAACAAAACACACTGCCTCCCAGGTTTTCAAAATCTCTCCTAGGAAGTGGTACTGCTTTTGTGAATTGTCACCAGAATAAAGTTTAAATAAAAATTACATTTGGCCTCACACATTATTCAATTATCCCATCTGTCATTTTTTCAAAGCTCATAATTAACAAAATGAGCTTGGAAAATATTATTTCTAGGCATAACATAGCTTGCCATGTATTATTATCTACCATTTTTTAGATATGAGTTTTACATCTGCATATTAATCCCATGAATGTAGGTTAATTAACCTCTTTGGGAATCTCAAAGAATTTGTATATATTTAAGGAAAAGTATATTCTTTCAATAGTTAACGTCAAAGGCAAAATATAGAGACAAACCTTTACATTTTAAATGTTTTATTTTGGAAGCAAGAATTGCATTTTGGGGCATATACACAGACTGGATGATCTTTGTTATGTCCAGAGAACAAAGAGAAGGTTGGAGATTTTATAACACGGAGAAATGTTAATGTATTGTTTTGAAAGAAAATCCATTGGCACTAGTAAAGTCTTTGAGGAACTGGCAAGTTCTTATTGGTAAGCTATGGTGGTGGGAAAACTAGTCATAGAGTCATAGTAGGTAGTTTCAGTAGCTATTAGATTGGTTTCAAGTTACAACAGGCAGTTTCAGCAGCCAGATTTAGAAAGAATTACATGATTGAAGCAATGCTATGTGCCCTGAGTACTTTTTCTTCCTGCCCTTTACTCTAGGTATGGCAAGAATGACCCCAATTTGTATGATCAGCTTTCACACTGACATTAAAACAACTCTTTCTCTCATGCGAAGTAATACAAAATTGCTCTATTACCAGTTGTATTCATTTGAGAATCAGAGACAGGATTATAAAAAGAAAAGAAAAGAAAGCAAATGGGCAAATGGGAACTTGCTTCTTTTGCTGCAATTAATAGGTAACAGTGTTGCAAATGCATATTTTTGAATATATTTTAAAAATCAAAGCATTTTAAAAAATAGGTTGAACTCTCATAAGCTATTCAGAAATATCACTTTTAAGACAGAATTTTATCTATATGGAAGTCTTTGTGATAGGTGCTAATTTGCATGATGAAATTTGGTCCAACATGGACACTATACTATGGTGATGCTATGTTGCATCATGTTCTCCTTGATGACAATATGATTTCTCTTAACTATCTTCTGGATTTTGTTTTTCATTTAACATGTTCCATGTCAGGGGCAGAAATGAGATGCTGCAACAGATTTGCAAATCTAGGAAGAGGAAGGTCAAGGAAAGAGGTGTTGCACTTAGGCACTATAGTACTTAAAACAATTAAAAATGTGGAGAAATTTTGTTCAAGTCATGTTTCTTTTAAGTAGTAAGAAATCTTAATTAGAAGGCTTGCTTAAATTTTTAAACAAATAAGCAGTCAATGTTGCTGAATAAATTGTCTACAGTCTTCCTTCTCCCTGTTCGTATGTACCTCTTAAGAAATTTTCAGTCACAATTTCAGGAACAGCAGTCTGGAGTTCTATTTTTTAGTTTAAAAAGAATTGTGGCTTTTCTTCAAGACTGTTTTTTTTTTTTAGAGCACCTTTAAATTCACATCAAAATTGAGGGGATGGTAAAGAGATTCCCAATGTTCCCTACTCCAACACATGCATAGCCTCACCCATTATCAACATACCCCTCCAGACTTGTATATTTGTCATAATTGATGCATCAATACATCATGATCATCCAAACATCATAGTTTACATTGGGGTTAACTCTTGGTATTGTACTTTGTATCGATTTGGACAAATGTATAATGACATGTATTCAACATTATTGTATCATACAGAATATTCACACTGCTCTAAAAATTATCTGTGCTTCACCTATTCATCTCTTCTCCCCATCCCCCAAGAATGATGTTTTTAATGCTTAATGATGTAGGTATTTTTTATAGGTTAATGATCAGTTTTAAACAAAAATGAACCTTAAAACATTAAAAATTATAGATAGTTACTGGATTATGCAATATCCTAACATAAAAATATATTGTGAAGTATTTTTTAACTAAAACATGAAGGCTTATTTCAAAATAGAGGTATTAAATAAGTTTAAGAGATATCATAGTTGAGCTTAGAGTGTGGTAATACATTTTCAATAAATCCTAAATGTGTAAGCTTCCAGGAATTTAGGATTCTGCAAAGAGATCCACTATATAGAAAATATAATAATATATGTTGTGTATATTTTTCAAAATGAAATTATAAGGGAAACCTAATAGACTGCAAATATAATAGAGTGTGCTGGGAAAATGCAATTAAGAAAACTGTGGTAGTCAATTATGCAAATTATGTCCATCTGTTGAACAAACCCTTGGGATAACATGGAATTGATGGAAAGAAGTGAATGATTATATTCCAAGCATTCCTGTCAGAAGTCATCCATTTTAAGCCTAACTGTGAAGATAGGAACCTTTTCTAAACATTCTTAGTAAGCCAGAATCTTTCCCTGGTCTGAATGACTTAACGAGCTCAAAAGACAGAACAAGAACCAGATATAAATTCAGATCCATTTATTAATTAAATCTGCATCAAACTTGAGCCAATTCACTCTCTTAAATGGCCTTGGCAATGACTTAGCTTCCTGGCTAGAACTCTCTGTAGAGTGCAGGTGTATCTATTTCTCAGATAGTCAGAGGTTAGGACATGAAATGAGTTGTAGGAAAAATCCTGGAGTTTTGAAAAGGTCCTTCTTGAAAAATGACTTTAAGACCATTTTCAAGAGTCAGAAAATTATCCTGTTTTCCAGTGCAAATCCACATTAAATCACAGCTTTCCTCACCCAGTTCCAAGTAGGTTAGTTCCTAGAACCGTTTTATTTGAGAATAACTATAGACCCCAAGGGTCTGAAATCACTAAAATAATTCACACACCAAAGGTTATGTCTTACACAAAGAATAAGCTATGTGAGTCAGTCTGCTAATACTAGAATTGCTTAATTTGTCTTTTAAGTGGCCCTATTATAGGTCATTTTCATTTTAAAATTTCATTTTAATTACTCATTAATTACTTCAGCATGTGTATACTTGTTAGGATGCTTTTTTTCTTATATAATCTGTAAAGTAAGATTACAAGCAGATAAAAGACTTTAATGACAATGGAATTTCTCACATACAAGAGATGTTATGAAACGCCAAGAGCTCATAAATGTTGACTACCAGACCAGCTGGTGTTTGGCAGTTTTCTTTGGTGCCAGCATTTGTTTTCCTGCAGGAGTCCAGAAATAGGCTTAAATGATATCACCAAGTGTCTTCTAATTTAAATCTCTCCACAATATGTAATGGTTAATGGTTAAGTGGAATACCATAGCCTTCCTGGTTCCAACCTTTCTGACATGAGCAGTTAAATGTACTCTTTAGTGTACTGACACTTTCTGATGCACAACAAGGGAATTTTCCTTAGTAAATGGAACACAGTGATAATTGTTTTTAAGTAGTCCTGGTACATTTTGGCATACCTACATGATTTCACACTGGGTTTATCATTGTCTTTTATGTGGCACTATTAAAATAAAATTATGGAAATTCAGAAACTTCTTAAGAAAAATATAATACATTTAGCTAAATGCTTCACTAATAATCTGTAATTGATTAAACTAACACTTGCAATATTTAAACATTCTACCATTGAAGGAAATTTATTGTTAAAACAAAATAGAAGGTATCGAAAGGGTAAAAAGTAAGGGTTACCTAGAAAATTAATATTGATGATCTCAATACAAGAGATATAATTCTAATATTGTGTAATGATGAAGGCTAAATGTTCATATATATAGCTTATATATAAACATACACATAATAATGAATACTGCCTTAAAATATTTTAAGGCTCTAACTAATATAATCTTGCTTCATAAATCAGAAACATGTATTAAGGGTACTATATAAGAAGAATTGCAGACTTAGTTTAGTAGCAAGTTATTTAATCTCCCAAGGTATATTTAGAAATCTGTTGTAATAAGTAAAGTATGTTTCAGTTTGGCTCTTATTATTGTTGTGAAATAAACAGGATTCACTTCATTCTCTACCAAACCTCATCTTGATATTAGAAGCAAAATAAAATATTTTTATCACTTATTTATTTAAATAACAGTTAAATACATTTTAAAGTATTTGTTAACAACAGTTGTAGCTTTGAAATTTAGTAATGTATTTCCAGAAATTTTCATCTCTTCACTCGAATTTCTTGAATAATTCTTAATTGTTCCTTGTTTTGTATTTTTGGTTGTTAAATTTCTTACTGCTTTGATAATTCCATACACCAATTTTAGATATATATGTGAACATTTCCTATCCTCTAGGGTTTAATTCTCTAGTTATCAATGAACTAAAATAAAATGATATGTCATGTCATATTATAGTTGAGGGAAATATGTATTTTAAGGAAAAGCAACAAAATTCAAGTTTGAGTGCTTTAGGATTATTAAAAGCCATTAATTTAAATATACGTGGTCTGCAGATCTCTGTTAGTATTCTTAATAGGTCTATTTAAAACCATGATTTTGTAAGATAGTTTATTTTAAGATTGAAGGATATCTTCATTTTTTAAAATTTTATTTTTATTTATTTATTTATTTTGAGATGGAATCTCACTCATTGTCGCCAGGCTGAAGTGCAGTGGCCCAATCTCAGCTCACTACAACCTCCACCTCCCAGGTTCAGGCGATTCTCCTGCCACAGCCTCCCAAGTAGCTGGGACTACAGCCGCATGCCACCACACCCAGCTAAATTTTGTATTTTTAATAGAGATGGGGTTTCACCATGTTGGCCAGGATATTCTCCATCTCTTGACCTTATGATACACCTGGCCTCCCAAAGTGCTGGGATTACAGTAATGAGCCACTGCACCTGGCCTTATTTTTTACTTTCTATTTTTATTTTTTGAGATAAAGTTTAACTCTTGTTGTCCAGGCTGGAGTGGAATGGTACGATCTTTGCCATTGCAACCTTCGCCTCCTGTGTTCAAGAGATTCTCCTGCCTCAGTCTCCTGATTAGCTGGAATTAGGGGCACCTGCCATCATGCCCGATTAATTTTTGTATTTTTAGTAGAGATGGGGTTTCACCATGTTGGCTAGGCTGGTCTCAAATTCCTTATCTCAGGTGAACCACCCGCCTCTGTCTCCAAAAGTTCTGGGATTACAGGCATAATCATCGTGTTTTCATTCTGGGTGTTTATTAAGAGTAAGGGGAAATTAGAAGAATGCACATGGGCACTATTTCAGTGATCCCAATTAAAGGTAAAACTTTTTATTTGCCTCTGAATCCTCTTTCTAGGGCTACCCATTTTCAGAATGATGTATTGATTCAAATCATGGTCTTCTTACATAGTCAAGTATTTAAAAATGGTCAAGGCATTTTGTTGCCTGTTATATGAATTACCAAGCTGAATATGAAAAATATTATCTTTCATTATTTGAAAAGTTAGCTTAGGCTTTCTCAATTTTCCTTCACATTTGTGACAGAACTAATAATGTCTACATACTGAACTGTAGATTTTATGAGTAGCTTGTTTCTAATTGGCAAGTAAAATATAATGAAAAAAATCTGTTCATTTCTTAGTATTGCTCATAACTTGGCTTTCTTGAATAAAAATGTTCATATTTTATTTAATCTTTTTTTTTTTTTTCAAATGGATGAAACTAAAAAGGAAAAGAGACAGAGATCTCAAGCTGTTGGACTTTGAAATTTTGGCAGAGAATTATATTTTATGAAAAAATTGTTGGATGAGAATTCAAAACATCCGCCTCTTTAGCCCTATTCAGGCTTCCATAATGCTGTCTCAGAGAACACAAAGCAATGAAGGACCTAGCTTATCTTACTGGGAAATTTATGTGAAATGTTGGCGTGCAAGCAGAAAGAATTTTAGCAACCCCTGTGTACATCCAAGCCCCTCACTTGCCTTCTTAGACCTTAGTCACTATCGTTTCTATGAAACTAACAGAATTATCCTCATTGGTATGCAAATGAATGCACCAACAGTAGCCACACTATTCATTTTCCATGTGCTCTGCAAGCCAGAATTCTGAAGGCTTCAGTAATGTAATACACAACACTGTCAATGAATTTTACTAAAAACAGTCAAGGAGCCTCACGTTACACTACAGGAGTTTGTGGAAACCTTGACATATTCCTGATGCTTGTTTTGTTTTAAGTTTGTTGAATGTCCCTGAGGTTTTTTCTTTTTTTAATGGATAAAATGATAGTGAGGAACAATGGAATGTTTAAAATCTTTGTTTCCATTTTTATTCTTTCAGGCCACATAAAACGTATAGCATAGTTGACATTTGAGCTATAAGATCAAATGGAAAAGGTTGGCCCTGTTTTGTGTGAGTTGAATTTCTTTTTTAGCAGAGCAATTAAATTGTCTTTCCAATCCAGACTACTCTCACTCCCTATCAGCTTGTTGTCCTCTTCCAAGAGTAATGAAAATTGAAACAGGATACAGATTATGATAATGGAGCTTAAAAGGAGGGGAAGCAGAAGGAATTTACTCCTCTTCTTTTCTATTTTCCTTCTCCTAATTCTTAAGGTAATTGTAAGACTCTGGAGATGCAAACATCTTTATTATCTATGCAAAACGCCATCTGCTGGAAGCATATCTTGCAAACCTGCAGGACCTGAATATGATAAAAATCGATTTAGTAGAACTGATGCTTTGTTGTACTGTTCTTTAACTCAAGTGCCAGACTTTCCTTAGGTATCTCAAGAGCTCTGTTTCTAGGAAACTCAAAGGGAAGTGGGAAACATCTAGAGATTTGACTTCATCCAAACCCCACTGTCATATTCTCTTTTTACTAATGTTTTAGAGCCGAGTATAATTTCTGGATTAGTGGATCATTTCAGTTATCTCATTAAGAACCTGTCTTAGTCTGTTTGTGTGGCTATAACAGAATACCTGAGCCTGGGTAACTTCTAAAGGAAAAAAGTGTATTTAGTTTAAGGCTCTGCAGGCTGGGAAGTTCAAGGGGCATGACTCTGGACACACACACACACACACACACACACACACACACACACAGGGTTCTCTCTCTCTCTAATTCATTCCCAAGAGCAATTCTCTCTCTCTCTCTCTCTCTCTCTCTCACACACACACACACACACACACACACTCTCTCTCTCTCTCTCTCTCTCTCTCTCTCTAATTCATTCTCAATAGAACTAATACAGTCTTGGGAGAGTGCAAGAGAACTCACTACCAAGAGAATGCCACAAAGATATTCATGAGGTATCTACCTCCACAGGGCCCTGCCTTCCAATACCACCATATTGGGGATCACATTTAGATGTTTTGGTGGGGACAAACCACATCCAAACCATAGCGGAACATTTCTTTCAATGATTTGCAAATTATCGTGAAGTTAAGAACTGTAAATGGCTAGCCAAAAAGCACTCATTCAACAGGCATTTAGTAAGCACTTACCGTTTGTCAGGCGAACTGCCTAAGTGTTGAGGATACAGAGAGGAAAACACACAGGCTGATACAGGCATGGGTGTGTGCACTGCCTCCTTCCTACCCACCTCTGTCTCCACCTCCATCCCAAACAATCCACTGTCCGAGAACTCACCAATTACATCAGCAGAGAGTATACAATCATTCCTAGAAATTTACAACCCAAGTGATAATAAGATGTCCTTTTATACTTAGCTTGAGTGGTTTTTAGGTAACTGCATTTTTTCCCACTTAACTGACCTATATTATCTCTTCCTGCAAACACTTCCATTTTGTTTCTTTGTTCTCTGAGTGTTTTTCCTCCTCACGGGCTGTCTCTATTATTCCATGTGCTATCAGTCTTGTTCCTTTTCCTCCTTTCTCTTTTTTATTCTTTCATATATTTTTCCATCTTCATCTACATGAAACCATACATTTCTATGCCATGCTTGATTAAAATTTGAAAGCCTAATCGGAGTCAACTGTTACTTCTGGTTTATAATTATCTCTATAAGAATCCCTAAGACTTGCCAGATTTAGCTTTTGAAGCTTTTCCATTTCAGGCTAGGTTCTCTGTCTTCCTTTTGATCAGTCTGGTGGCTATTTTGTCAGATAGATGACTAGCAGCCCCACACCCTCCTCATAAGCATCTTACAGACCCAAAGGAACCTCAAGCAGATAAGATTCTCAATAATATACCAATGTACATGACAGCCTAGAGTTATTATCATAAATATGTAAAGCAAACTTTAAATACTAGAATCACTCTGGGCTGGAGAGTGGTTCTACAACCAATCCAGATAAGTAAAAACTTAAGTAAATAACTACTTAAGTAAATAAATACATATAAGTAACAACTGTAGAGAACTGAAACTTTCTGTTATAGGTTGGTACACATATTGAAAATGGTTTTATATCCTCTGCCTTAACTTAAAAGCAAAAGCAAAGATGAACAGACAAAAAAACTTGAATGAAACTTCAAGAACAACCACAATATTTTAATTTGGATTTCAAAGCTGAAATGACTAAATGACTTCACTTAGTGTTTAGGGCATATTAGGAAAAAGAAAAACAGGTATAAACCTCAGGGCCCAAGGAACAACAAATATCTTTCTCTGATCTCAGTGCTAGATAGATAGGTAGATAGATAGATAGATAGATAGATAGATAGATAGATAGATAGATAGATACATGATAGATGATAGATAGATAGATATTTTGGGAAGAAAAGACTAAGAAGTTCAGGGAGATCTCAAAGATACACACTATATTAGTTTGTTACAGCTGCCACAACAAAGTCCCATAAATGGAGTGACTTAACAACAGCAATTTATTGTCTCAGAGTTCTGGAATCTGGAAGTGAAAATTGAAGATGTTGGTAGGGTTGGTTCCTTTCAAAGACAGCAAGGGAGGATTTGTTCCACTCTTTCCTCCTAGCTTCTGATGATTGACTGGCAAGCTCTGACATTCAGCTGATGCTGAATATACTGACTGTCCTCGCTTCAAAAGTATTAACCATGAGGTCTCTGGCTAATAAACCAGCTTATACGTGAAAGGTATTACAATCAAGGGACTAACTTGAAAATTGAAATGTGCTACAGATGCACGCAACAGTTGCCATCCATGGGCAAACCCCAAATATACACCAGCATATTAATTATATATGTAATAATTGTTCTTTAATATGAACTTGCGAAGTGTAGTTAAAAATGACCTTTGTCTTATTTCTTATATGAGAATGATTACTTATAACTGTTTGATGTTGTTCTCATATACCTGCAAAATATCAAGCTTTGTTCTTAGTGCTTCTGAAATGTCAACACTGAAGAATTAAGAAGCAATGCCTTATTTAGCGTTTCTACATTCTCACAGTAGACATTATTTGACAATTACAGTTTGAAAATAGTCTGAGGTTAACATAAAGCTAGCAGCATTTTAATTTGGAAATATCTACAAGTGAAGATAAATTTTTGTATCTATATAAAGTTATGTATAAATAATATAATTATATATCATACATATTTATACATATAATATATGAAATAATTTTATATGCTATATAATATAGCATATAATACACATAATTTATACATAGAATATATATTCTATTAATAGCTTTATTTACTTTTTCTTTTTTAAAAAAATTACCCTCTTTTTATTATAAAGAAAGACAGAAATGATGATAGAGTAGATAAAAAATATCTTTACAAGAATCATGAGGAGTAGGTAGTTGCTCGCAAATATTTACTGTGCTCTAGGGGTAGTTCTGATGCATTTTCTTATATTTGAAAAACCACTTTCTACCTAACACATGCTTTATGTTAGAGCTAATTGTAGTTGTTAAAGTTCTATGACAAGCAATGGACTAATGCCTATTATTATACAGGTAACAATCAATATTAACCTGAAGGCTGGCTAATGCTAAGCATTTAATATACACAAATATCCTGTGGATGTGGGAACACCTTCTCAATCTTGAATGTGCCTTTTCTAATTGACTTAAGCAAACAAAATGTGAAAACAAAATATTCAAACATTAACAGGAAAGCTTCCTGGAAATTTAATGTTGTACATAAGCACATTACTTGTGCAGTAATTTCTATAGATGCACAGATCTCTTCCCTTCCTTTTAAATGAGTTGTATTCCAAGATTTTATTTGAAAACTAATTATCTAGAACTTTGGATATTTTCTCTATTTTTTAAAAAGTTTTAAGTAGCTAAATTTTGAGGTACCTCAAATCTCATTTAATCAAAATGGGCCTAAAGTATATAACAAATGACCACCTATATTACAGCCAGAATTTTTACTTTAGCCTTTATGTAGTTATATTAACATGAACAATTTCTAGGCCTTTCTGAATAACTGGAAAGAGTTTTCAGTATTTATGGATTGAGAAGTTTTGATGATGTGTAAGGAAATGTCTTGCCAGTCCTCAGGTAGGTAGGGCCAGACACAGCAAATAATAACTCTGGCCTCAGTTAGAAAACATATGCCCATTGTCTCACTCACTCTTTCATTCATTTGGTATTGAATGAGTGTTTTCTATTTTCTGGACACACTGATAAACACAGATGAAACAAAAACAAACAAGCAAGCAAATAAAATATACAGATGTATGTTTTTCCTGAAGTTGCTGATAATCAGAAGTAAGAGTGGGCATTATGAACAATTACAGCATAATTTGGGAAGGATGGATGAAAGATGTACCCGGGACTCAAGGCAACATTGAGGAGGATCACCTTATCTAACCTGGAAGTAGAGAAAAACAGATAATGCAAATAAGGAAAGTGATTTTTGAGCTAAATCTTGGATAGCTTAACCACAGAAAGATTGTATAGGGAAGTTTAGTGGGAAAGAATAATATTTTTAAGTTGCATTAGGTAATAGAACTTATTTAAATTATTTCTGCCATGCTTCTCTGAAGAATACCTGTCAATTGATTTGTGTATTTGTAAAATCCCTTACAACATGTTTTTAATCCAACTTCATTTTTGACCTTTCATTATTTTAATGGCTTTGTAGAAGCTGAAACTCTTGACTTCCCATACCATTTTTATATAGAGGGATTTTCATCATGCAATTTCACATCCCCTCCCACTAGACCAGAGATGAGGGTAATAGTAAACAAGTCTGAGCAAATGATGGCCACATGAAAAATATCTGCAGCTTTGACAAGCTACAATATTAACTTCTATTTTATAACTTTTTCAATAAATTTCTCATGTGGTAGTCAATATTGAACTTGAGAACTGGAAATTATGTATAGATGTTGTCATCACCTATTTGTTGATGGGACAGAGTTTTGATAATTTTGCCAAGGATATTTATATGTCATCAGTCCTCTACACAAACGTTATATTCCTTGCATCTATTTCTTGTTCTAACTTTATATTTAATCCCCAAGTAGTTGAAAAATAAGGAGTATATTATGAAACATTTTCCATTAATGTAATGAGTGGTAAATATGTACAGGCAATTAGACATAGTGGAAAAAACCCAAGTTAGAGTTTAAACTTTTGATATGTCCCCGTCCCCGGATCAGTCCCTGCAACACATATACACAGATTTTATCTCATGTTGACAAACAGACTTTAGGCAATGCTATAATTTGTAAAATGGGAAAAGGGCTAACTTCATGGACAAGTGAACAGTATGTTTGCACAGGGCCAAGTGCTTAGTACTTGGGATTTAATGCTCTTAGGTTCTCATCTTGAAATTCATATGATTTTATCTTTAAATTCTTGTTTAGCAAGTTGAGCTTTTAGGGAAATGGAGTATGCTTTGAGTGCTTGGAGCTTCGTTCCTGCACTGCTCCACCTCATGCAGACTCTCTGTCTCTGGATCTAGGAGAGTTTCTCAGCTGCCTCCCTCCTTCTCAGCCTCTTTTTCCTCTGTCCCTTCCTGTGGCTGTTGCCACCCTCCACCTGGGGAGGAAACTGGAGGGAGGTCTATGCTTCATTGCTGTCCTCCACTCTCACTGGGAACACAGACATGGTCACAGGGCAAGGAGGCGCTGGACACAAGCTCCACGGTGTTTTGGAACAGAGCACAGCTGTGGTCATCCCATCCATTGGATGATCACCACACTGTACGTTCAGTAAGTGGGTTGACAAAGGCCTCTTACCCACCCTCATCTGGGTACTAAGTACATCCCAAGAGGAGTTGTAATTTTTCTGGAGTCATCCATCCACCGTTCATTGCAGTGACTGGCCACTGGAAAAGGGACATTGACTTGCCCATCCCAGCTGGGGTCCTGTGTCTTAATTTTACTCTGGAACCCACAGAGCAGGCCTTTGAATGGCAATTATGCAAACCTTAAACTGCAGTAGTAATTAAATAAGATACATACACAGTGCCTAGCATAAGGTCTGGCATAAAATACAATAAGTTCTCAATAGAGTTGTTATTCTTCTCAATGACCCATTCCCTTTCTTCTTAGCTCTCATTGGCTAAATTAGCTTGATCTATATTGGTGGATAAAGATCTCTTATTCCATTCCACCTTAACTCATTATCATTGAGAACCATGAACATTAGCTTTTCAAAAGAAAATAACATTGTTTATGGAATTCATTTAAGTAATGCTCTTGCAATGGAGGCAAGTATCCACAGCATTGAATATGACAGTTAAACAATAAGATGTTGTTCCTCTTGGAGTAGATTTTTCTTGTTCCTAGATTGGCATATTCTAAAACTTTTGCAAAACAGAAAACCAAGGAGTTGAATCAAGACTCTGTGCAACTATCCAAATAAGCAGCACACCACAGCAGCTTCTGTTCATGGTGATATTTAGTTTTCTCATGCTCTATTCCCTAGCTAATAAAAGCAGTGCCTATTTTTCACCCATATATTACCCTCTATGCTCTTATATTGGAAACACAAGCTAACTTGTCATTAATGTCTCTGAAAATAAAATAAGTGAACTGTTAATTAACATCACCTCTTTTATCTTGCTTAAGAAGGCTACATACATAAAACTTAGGAAACAAATTGTGGTGTTTAGTACTTCAGAGTTGTATAAAGTTGTTTGTTTTACTTTATCAATGTACTTAATACTTATAATTATGGTAAACATAAGATCTAAATACTGTTCTATTATTTTTAAATAAAAATATCTGTTTATTATAAAATACTAAAATTTAATGATACGAGACTGTATTCATTTCTTTTAAAAATAAAATATAAATTTTAAGTTAAAATTTTGCAACATAGTGTTATAGATTAATGTTATAGAACAACAATACAACCGACCTTTGAACAATGTGGAGGTTCAAAGTGCTGACCCTCACATAGTCGGAAATCTATTTAAAACTTTTGACTCCCCCAAAGCTTAACTATTAACAGCCTACTATTGACTGGAACATATAACATAAACAATCAATTAACACATATTTTGTATATAATTTGTATTATATGCTGTATTCTTACAATAAGGTAAGCCAGAGAAAAGAAAATGTTATTAAGAAAATCACAAGGAATAGAAAATGTATTTACTAGCTGTTAAGTAGAAGTGGATCGTTATAAAGGTCTTCATCCTCTTTATGTTCATATTGAGTTGGCTAAGTGGGAGGAGGAAGAGGGGAGTTGGTCTTCCTGTCTCAGGGGTAACAGAGATGGAAGAAAACATGTGTCAGTGGACCAGCACATTTCAATCCTATGATGTTCAAGGGTCAATGGCACA
The DNA here is from genome assembly GCA_004027715.1 of Plecturocebus donacophilus. NCBI lineage: Eukaryota > Metazoa > Chordata > Mammalia > Primates > Pitheciidae > Plecturocebus > Plecturocebus donacophilus. Next base: position 56,928 of record PVKP010010646.1, read on the forward strand.
TTAACTTTTTTTCTAAGAAAAAATTATCAATGTTATATTTTAAAAATGGGTAAATGGCTTCAGATTTTAAAGTATCACAAAAGGGTAGCCATGACAGAATTTTGACAATTCTGTTTAAGTGTTTAGGTAGAGAAAAATCATATGATAATTTAAACAAGTGCTACTATATAGAGTTGTAAAAATTAACATTTTTTTCTACCATTTAAGAATAGACAATAGTAAGTTCTAGAATTAATCTGACATAGGCATGAGTCTATCCTCTCTTTAATCCATATGAATTTGCGCACTTTTTATAAACTCTTTGAGTAATCGGTGCATGTGTAATATCTACTTCATAGGGTAGATAGAGTAAACATCATCTTATTTTAAATAATTTATATAGTGGTTTGCATAATGTAACCATTCAACAAATAGAATGTATTCTATGATTATCCTTCTTAATATTTGTATTGGTGGTCTTATTCTCAAGAGACAACTGAAATTAACTTTATAGACAATATTATATGAAGATTTGTCACTTATTGTCATTTTATTTTAGAATATATGATTTAACCTATAATAATATTCAAATCAACCCAATCATATGCTATATACTAATAGAATTCTGCAGTAAGAAGTTTCTATCCTACAAAACCCATTGGAAAGTCTAAACCAGTATGCATTTGCTGTGATGAAGACTAGTATGTATAGATTAAGTCATTTATTTTTTCTTATAGTACTTTTCCAGGATTTGCAAAAACCTGTTTTGTATATACAGAAGCTATTATTAGAAATAAATTGAAATTTTCTTTTACTTCTGTTACTCAGGCATGTTACTGTTTGTTTTAATGGAATACAGTGGTTTAACTACTCTATTTTATTATTACTATTATTTTTGGTACAGAGTCTTTCTCTGTCACCCAGGCTGGAGAACAGTGGCATGATTGTGATCTAGGTTCACTACAACCTCCACCTCCCAGGTTTAAGGAATACTCTCACCTCAGCTTCCTGAGTAGCTGGGATGATAAGCCCACACCACCACACCCATATAACTTTCTCATTTTTAGTAGACACAGGGTTTTGCCATGTTGGCCAGGCGGGTCCTGAACTCCTGGCCTCAAGTTATCTGCCCGCCTCAGCCTCCCAAAGTGCTAGGATTATAGGTTTGAACCACCGCGTCCTGCTGGGTTAACTATGTTAATAACCAAGACATCCTACTTAAGCAAAACAGGAGGTTCTGACTTTCAGTCTAGTTTTGGTTTAGTGCCAGGACATGGGGATAAAAGGAACAAAGGCAATGGAAAATAGGGTAAAAGGCATGGAAGAAGCAGAAGTAGGAGAAGGAGGAAGAAGAAGAGGAAAGAGGAGGAAGGGAAAGAGAAGGAGGAGAAAGAAATTGACTAGCAAGAGAGGACATATTAGGAAAATGCATGAGGAAAAGAAGTAAGAAAACAAAAAGAAACAAAGTAATTGAATAGAGCAGGAACAGTGAAAAGAGAAGATAAAGAATTTTTAAAAAATAAACCTCTTTATTTTCTAAAATTGTTGCTCATTTGTACTGTTCATTCTCTGTGTTTTACTTCTTTCTTTCTGGCTAGATGTAAAACCACAACACCTCTCCTGACCCCACCACCACTGCCCTTCACCAAACACACGTAGAGACACACAACACATTTTCATCTTTCTTTGAGATTTTCCAAAGCTTTGGTTAATAAGACTCTAATGGGATGGAATAAGTATCCTTCCTTTTCTTTCTTTCTGAAATTGCTTTATTGTCATTTCAGATCACAAAATTTCTACCTATTTTCATATACTGAAGAACAATACTCATTAGGAATTGCATAGTCATTTGACATGGCTTTTTAAACTCATGTCTGTATTTACCTCTATGAGCCACTGATGGTTTACCTCCATGAGCACTTATGGTTTCTGTGCCTCGGGCTACTCCAAAATAAGTTAAGGATATACATACAGTATTGATAAGGATGATACATAATATGGAGTAGGAAAAATCTATTCTACATTGTAAGATGTTTTCAAATGTCCACTCATATTAATTCACTGCATAAAATGGCTTGACAGCCAGCTTTGTTGGAATTGAAAATAAGAACTGACAATAAAGATATAGAATGTTATAAAGAAGGTTCAGAAAACTGAGGTGAAGTTGACCCAAAGTATTGTTTTATTTGTTTTTGTTTTAGAAACAGTGGCCAATTTCTATTTATTTTCTCTTTTACACAGATTTATGATTATTTCATTTTCATAATAAAACAACAGATGAACACAACAAAACACTGTAGTACATACCTCTATATAAAACTATTCTTGTGTGAAATATGAACTTTCATAGCAGAAAAAGTTGTCACAGATGAGAGGAAAAGTTCTGAGTTAAAAATAATTTTATACGAATATATTCACATCTATTTAATTTTGAAAACTTTCAATTTCAGTATTAAATGAAAACCAGACAATTTTGCATACTATGATTTTATGCATTGGATAATGGGTAATTTACACTTCTGTAACCTGAAAGTTTAGCTGGCATTTTTTTTCCTCACAGTTTTCTGTCTCTGATATAAGTAACAAGTATGGTCGGTTGAAGACGTGTGTTGTTAACCTATCTAATTGTGTTCGTTATAAGATTTGTTTCAAGCTTAATAATTATAAAAATTGCATTTTTAGATCAAGGTAATACAAAGCACCCATGGTCTACTGCTCAGTGTTTGTTTTCACAAGTGCTCGTATTATAATGATATACCAGGTAAGAAGTGAGATGGGAAAATAATAACAGTATGCTAGCCATGAACACTAGTTTAATAATTTAGTTGCTATATATTGCTTTATAAAAGTGAAAATCATTGGTTAAAAAAATTATAGATGTACTTAATGCTTCTTAAAAATACATCTATACACACCAGAAGGGAGCAATCCCTCAACTCTAACATAAAGACATTGTATGCAGTATTATTTTTAATGTATTCATAAAAATAAATGCATACCTATTGGCTCAGGGACTCTAAGGAATAGTGGATAAATAATACATTTTATATTACTATTTCACAACTGCAGAGAACCTTAAAAATTGTTGTGTTCAATATATACATTTTTATTGACAATACAAATGAAAATTGGAAGCTTAAAAAATTCCTTAGGAATAAGGATAGTTCTAGAATCCACATTTTTAAGATTTTTAGCCTAATTTTTTCTCTGTTATATAAAAGCGACATTGATTACTCAGAAGTGTGTGTGTGTGCGCGCACATGCACTTAGGCATGAATATGTTTGTATCTGAGCTCTTGTTCAGTACCCAAATTCTGTGATTTATTTCTGCACACATTTATGTATTGGTTGGAAACAATAACAAAGGGAAAATACTTTTACCTAACATGTTTATGTTCTATACAGGAAGACATTGACAGGGAAATATTTCACCAACTTCTTTTCCTTGTGAACATGGACTCTATGATAACATAGGCTTATACAGCTTACTGAATCTGTATGGAGGAAAAGGAAACAGCATCTCAGCAGCTGAGTAAAACCCTTCTTCCTCTGGGGATTCTTCCTGCTGTTCACAGTGACCTTATGTGTACCATTTGCTTTTATTTCATCATATATTTATTTCTTTGTTTATTTATTTACTTTTTGTCCATTGCTTCCTTGTGCCCTTTAGCCTTCTCCCTTCTTTTCTGACTATCTCCCAAGCCTGGGTCTCATACTTCAAAACTGCATAAATTGAATGCCATTTAAAAAATTTATATATTTAGCAAAAGGAAAATTCCTTATATCAGATAATAGCACGTGCATATATACAAACACATATAATAGATATTCTGTATGATAGCAAATGCAATATATATTTTATAATAATATAAAAATGTATCATTATTGCAATGCACCATTCTTGTTCCTATGAAGTTTTAGGCTATTTTATGTCTCTTAGGCAGGTGCAAGATGTATTATTTTTATATAAACTTAAAAATAATTATAAGAGGACAGCTGTCGATTAACATTTTTTGTTTGTAATGACAGCTTGCGATTTATTAGTCACTCGATGCAAAATGTTTTCACTGTTTAACTTTCACAAGTATAGCACAGTGAAAATGAGCTTGACTCGAGTTATACTTGTCTGGGTATTCTTTTTGGTTCCACCAATTACTATGTTAACTTAGGTGAGTGGCTTAAAGTATTTTGTTCTCAGTTTCTGAATCTATAAAATGGGCATAATTTCAGTGAATAGTGTCTAGGTTGCAGTGAGAGCTTGTATAATTAACATATGTAAGACTAATAATAGTGCCTGCAACGTAGTAAGTATAAATATTAGTAATTTATCATCATTTTTAAAACTTAAATTATGTTAATATTCTTTTGTGTTATACTGTAGTTTATTATTCACTACATTTATAAATGAAAATCATCTTGAAAGTGATATTTGAAAATTTTTAATGCCACTCTTTTTATATAAATTGAGATTCTATTTAAGATAAACATGTTAATGGGGATAAAAATATGTAAAATTATTTTCCAATCAGTTATTCTGTGTGTGTAAACCTTCTTGTTATAATTGTGATTTTTATATTATTAATTTCTTCATTTTATTAAATTATAGAACTCATAAATCATACTTCTATCTAGATTGTATATTAAGATATAGCTCTTTTGCTACATTCAAATTATTCACGTTTTGTATTTATGAAATGAATGTTTAGGGTTTTTTTTTTTTAATTATTTTGTTACTTCTATGTGACTGACAGCCACAAAATAGTAAAACAAGGGTAATGAAATAATTTTTAAAGTCAACAATATTTTTAAACAATGTAGTAAGGCTATTAAGCTCTTACTAGTTAAAAAGAGATTTAAAATTACTTGTGATTGACTGGATCCAAGATGACCAAATAGGAACAGCTCCAGAGTGCAGTTCCCAGCAACAGCAGTGCAGAGAGTGAGTGCCCATCGCATTTTCAAACAAATTTTCACTGCCCACAGACCAGGAGATTCCTGGGCCGAAAAGTGCCACGAGTTTTCAGCACGGGCAGTGAGGGTTGATGCACAGCAACTCATAAAAATATGGGCGGCTGTTTGAACTGGCACCTGGAACGCCTGGGAGACAGAGGCGCCCATTCAACTGAAAGGGAGGGGGCAGAGACAGGGAGCAGGGCCATCTGGCTCGGCGGTTACCACCCCCACAAAACAAGCAATCTGAAATGCTCTGGATTGAGAATTTTGCTGCAAGCACAGCTGGATCCAGGATGGTCCAGCTCAGTGGGGGGAAGGGTGACCACCACTACTAAGCAGTCCACCACTATGAGGCAGTTCGTACAGCAGCTGGGCAGAGCCTGCGGCAGCTCAGCAGCACCTCTGCTGGCAGACTGTGACTAGACTACTCCATGCAGGGCAGAGCATCTATGAAGAAAGGCAGGAGCATGACAGGAACTTATAAATAAAGCTGACCTTCCTAAGACAGAGCACCGGGGAAAAGAGGCAGTTATGAGTTTGCTGCAGCAGACTTAAAAGTACCTGCCCAGCAGCTCTGCACAAAACAATGGAGCTCCCAGCACAGCACTTTAGCTCCTATAAGGGACAGACTGTCTCTGTAAACAGCTCCTCGACCCCCATATACCCAAAGAGACACCTCATAAAGGAGAGCTCAGGCCAACATCTGGCAGGTACCCTTCTGGGACGAAGATAACAGAAGAGGAAACCAGCGACAACCCTTACTGTTCCGCATCCCTCGTGGGTGATCCCCAGTCAAGCAGGGTCTGGAGTAGACCTCCAGCAGTCCTGCAGCAGAGGGGCCTGACTGTTAAGAGGAAAACTAAGAAACAGAAATAACTTCATCATCAACAAAAAGCACATCCACTCAGAGACCCCATCCAAAAGTCACCAACTGCAAAGACCACAGGTAGATAAAGCCACTAAGATGGGAAGAAACCAGTGCAAAAAGGATGAAAATACCAAAAACCAGAACTCCTCTCCTCCTCCAAAGGATCACAACTCCTCACCAGCTAGGGATCAAGGATGGAGAATGAATCTGATGAATTGACAGAAACAGGCTTCAGAAGGTGGGTAATAACAAAATTCTCAGAGCTAAAAGAACATGTGCTAACCCAATGCAAAGAAACAAAGAACCTAGAAAAAAGGTTAGATGAGATGCTACCTAGAGTAAACAGCTTAGAGAAGAATATAAACGACTTGATGGAGCTGAAAATCACAGCATGACAACTTCGTGAAGTGTACACAAGTTTCAATAGCCAAATCAATAAAGTGGAAGAAAGGATATCAGAGATTGAAGATCAACTAACTGAAATAAAACAAGAAGGCAAGATTAGAGAAAAAAGAGTGAAAAGAAATGAACAAAGCTTCCAAGAAATATGGGGTTATGTGAAAAGACCTAATCTGTGTTTGATACGTGTACCTGAATGTGATGGAGAGAATGAATCCAAGCTGGAAAACATTTTTCAGAATACTGTCCAGGAGAACTTCCCCAACTTAGCAAGCCAGGCCACCATTCAAGTCCAGGAAGTACAGAGAACACCATAAAGATATTCCTCAAGAAAAGCAACCCCAAGGCACATATTGTCAGATTTACCAGCATTGAAATGAAGGAAAAAATGCTAAGGGCAGCCAGAGAGAAAGGTTGGGTTACCTACAAAGGGAAGCCCATCAGACTCACAGCAGATCTCTCCGCAGAAACCCTACAAGCCAGAAGAGAATGAGGGCCAATATTCAACATCCTTAAAGAAGAGAACTTTCAACCTAGAATTTCATATCCAACCATACTAAGCTTCATAAGCAAAGGAGAAATAAAATCCTTTATGGACAGGCAATTGCTGAGAGATTTTGTCACCACCAGGCCTGCCTTACCAGAACTCCTGAAAGAAGCACTAAACAAGGAAAGGAACAACCAGTCCAGCCACTCCAAAAACATACCAAAAGTTAAAGACCGTCGACACAATGAAAAAACGCTCAACTAACAGGCAAAACATCCAGCTAGCATCAAAATGGCAGGATAAAATTCACACATAACAATACTAACCTTAAATGTAAATGCCCTAATCAAAAGGCACAGACTGGCAAATTGGATAAAAAGTCAGGACCCATTGGTGTGCTGTATTCAGGAAACCCATCTCACACGTGAGGACACACATAGGCTCAAAATAAAGAGAT